>QJPP01004000.1:0-154593 GCA_003996215.1 Jaltomata sinuosa | reverse complement strand
TGTTAGATAGTAGCCCATTACTAACTGTCTTGGGCTACGAGGATTGGTTCACCTACCGGGGGTTGTAGGTTCCATCATGACCGAGAAATCGAGTCGTGACACATTTCAAGAGAAGAAAAATACGGACTCAATTTTAAACTAAAACTTGGAAGTTTCCCTTAAGAAAGTCACATCTCAATCAATCATAGGGAAACATCAACCCAGTTTGACATAAAAATAAACAAAAGAAAACTAAAATAAAAGAAATAATTTGCTCTTTGGGAAAGAACCGTGGTATTAAGAAAACCCTTGGAGTTTATTCACTACTCTACTATTAACAAGGCGACCAAAATTTAAAAGTGCTCATAAATCATTTGAATTCAATCCTTGGTGTAGGCACTAAGCGCGTTTGCAAGGAATGGGTAGTGAAATAATAAATCATGTAGGACTAACCCGGCATTCACATTCACAACATTAATATGATAAATGAAACCTGGTAAGGGCACAATTAAGAACATAATAGCCATAAATGAATATTTAGACATGCCTCATAGTGGATTAAAAACTACTTACACCCCCTCCCCAAACTTAAATAAAGCATAGCCCTCAAACCATAAAATTATACAAAAAATGAATTACAAGGACTCCCTAGTGGATCTAACACAGACAATGGCGTCTTCGTGCATAAACATGGTAGTGGGTCATTTGGGGTTGAGGTGGTGATGGTGGAGGGATGTATGCATGCTCTGAATCTATCTGAAACCCTTCTACAGAGGGAATAGATGGATCCTCCTGAAACTGAAGGAGGCCATAAGTACCCATAATTTCTCACTTGTCCGGAAGAGTCATCAACTTATGATATGAAAAAGTAGGAGTGGCCCAGCTGGGCCTAGGCTGACGGTCCCAGTCTACCATATAAGATGAGTGGGTCTCTGAGTGATGGTGGATGGGTGGCTTGATATCAGGGACAGTCTTGATTGGATCAATTACTTCTTGAATCTTGGATGTTCCCACATCATCACTCGGGTCCCAACCCGTGCACCAATCATCAAGAGGGCTATGAGTCTTAAGTGGGGACCTTGAAGTGGCCAATAAATTGAGATCCCAATTAAGAATTATTGGTACGGTTTGTGATACTACTTGTCTGAGCTCCTGAACATCTACCTCCATGGTGTCAATTCTAGCACAAAGTTTGCTTACGCTTGTCACTATCATCTTTAAAGCTACTTTGATAGCGGGTTGAATTATGTCACGAATGTCACTAGCCAACTTGTGTAACCTCTCCTTATTGTGTCGAGCAAGGTAGAAAAGTTAGAGTAAACCACCTAAAACTGGAGTGGCATTGTGGGTATCTACTTGTACCTCAGGAACATGAGTGTGTGTCATATGTTCAGTGCTCCCCGTACCTGCCGATGCAGTAGGGTTTTGGAGAAGGCATCTCTTCTTAACATTCAGTGCATATTTGTCCTGCTTATTGTCCAAATAGACCATGCCCTTCACGTGGTCAAAGTTATCCAATGGCCATAACAGAGGACATTTCGCTCGTAGACATAATTTACATATGAGGACAGGAAAGGCCATGGAAGTGGAATCATGTTTAGCTCTTCTCTTGAACTATTCCACAATGATTTCTCCTTTGTTGATATTATAGCCATACATGATGTATGCAATGAGAATGGCTACCTTTATATTTACCTGAGTTGTGTGGTAAGTTGGGATGAGCCTCATGCACACGAATTCCAACCATATTCGAGCCTCAAATTTAAGATCTTGATGTGAGATGTGCCCCTTTGAGATCGCCCAGAAAGGATTACCTTCAGCTATGACCCTAGCTATGCAAGTATATTGGTCGTCCTTTGCATCTACACATCGAGCATACCCTGATGCCGACCTTGGTTCATCATCCCATTCTATAGAGTTAATGGCCTCAGGAGTAATGTCAACTTCTTTTCTCCTTACCAAGACAGATTGTAGGAATGGCAACTTACTTGTTGGACCTTTGTGTTTTAGGATGTCTTGCCGAGCCCGATAAGAAGCATAAAACTCCCATACTAATTCAGGGAAATAACATCCGGGGATAGCATCCAATTGTTCCCAATCCCTTATTTCAAATTGCTCAGCTATATTTAGGAAATCATCTCTTAAAGAGTTAACATCAAATCTCGCTGCCTCTAAGAAGGATCGTTTTTCCTGAAACTTAAGATAATAGGCCTCCATCCCCTCAAGGCCAAACCAAATTTGTGACTCGGATGGTCCCTCATTTTGCACAGGGAAAGTCGGTTGTTCTGATGTGGATGCTTGATTGTTGGCATGTCTTTTCAAATGGCACCTACCAGAAGCCATAATCCTGCAATTGGATGGTAGCACAAGGAACCATGCATGAACTGATAGTTATAAAAGAAAAAGAAACT
This sequence comes from Jaltomata sinuosa, assembly GCA_003996215.1. NCBI lineage: Eukaryota > Viridiplantae > Streptophyta > Magnoliopsida > Solanales > Solanaceae > Jaltomata > Jaltomata sinuosa. The sequence continues at coordinate 152,203 of QJPP01004000.1, read as the reverse complement.
ATTAAACAAAAAGAAATAGAATGCAGAGGAGAAGAAAAACATATCAGGTGAATGCTGGCATGTGCGAGTCACATACAGACCATACATGGTATTGTGCGCTTTGCATTTGGCGCCGCACATGCTAACTGAAACCTGATTGAATTCTGATTCAGAGTGTGAGGGTAGGTGTGATTCGCACCAGCCATTGTGCACATCGCATAGGCCTTCACCCCTCAACTCAGTGAACTGGCAACAATTATAGGAGTCTGCAAAGCCTTGTGCATTTTAGACATAGAGATTTATGCGTTGCATGCAAAACGCACAAGGAAACAGTTGGAAATTTTCAATTCCTTGTTTTCATGTGTTACATATGTGACTTGCAGAGCAATATATATGGAATGCATGGGCAACAAGCAACAACACCAACTCTAACAGGGCCTAAACATGCTTTGACCAAAACCTAAGTTATCAGGGTACTCAGACTTCCCCAAAAAACTCAAACACATTCACAATCAACAGATTAGCTTAATGATTTCCCTTAAGAAGGATATTACCCCATCTATCATCGGGAACATCAAGTCTTTATGAAAAGCACATAGGCACATTCAATCAAATAATACTTCACTCTTTCAACCAAAAACGCTCACCCGATAATCGTATTCAATTGAAACAACATATGGGCACAGTGGTAACATCAATCTCAGTCCAAACAATATGATTCAACAAAAAACTTGCGAAGATGATGATTTTTCCTTAAGAATGATGTCACCCAATCTATCATAGGGCCAAACCATGCATCAACTCAAGTGGGTTACTCAGATTCACCCAAAAAACATGAAATTCAGGGCTAAAGACTAACACAAAACACATACATTATCATAACACCATATCTACCAAGTTTATCACAAGCAAAATCAACAATATACCCCAACATTGGGGTTCCAAAAATTTTAGATCTCACTCATAACAAACAAGGAAGACTAAACTATCATGCTTCACAATAAGTATTCCCAATCTACTTAAAACATGGATTTAATGTTGGGAAATATACCACAAGTAGAGAAGAGGGAGGAAAAAGCAAAAAATGAAGCTTTGGAGTGCCAACAATTGTGACCTAACTTTTGACCATAAAAATAGGCGGCGGTCGATGGAGATTCAGCGGTGGAGGAGTGTGGGTAAGATAAACGAAGATTTGGGGGAAGTTTGACTGATTTTGGAGGATTTTAGGAGAGAGTTATGGAGGTTTACGGGCGTGTAATGGAGAAAAAGTGTGGAGGGTGACAGTTTATAGGAGAGAAAAGAAGAAGAAGGGTCGCGGGTCGGTCTTCGAATTGGGTCAATCAATGGGATGGTCAACAAAAATTTAAGAACTTACCTGAGCATGCCACGATGTGCAATTCTCACATGCCAATGTGTGGCTCGCACATCACTTTGCACCAGCCAATTTTTCTCCCAAAATTTTTCCAGCCTTCTATTTCAGCATGCGACAGAGGTGCAACGCGTATAACGGGAGGTGCGGCTCGCACAACCCATCGCACTTCACCTCCAAATTTTCTTTTTCTTCCCAGTCTACTGGTTTGGGGTGTGTTTCCTTGTGCAATCTGCACAACGGTAGGTGCAAACCACATGACCCTTCGCACGTGCCATCCTGCCCTTTTCTTCACTTAATCATTTTTTTCATCTCCATGCATTCCTAAAACAAACCAAAAACAACAAAAGGTAACAAAAATAAAAAGTAAAAACACCATGCCTCCTAAGAAGCGCTTGATTTTACATCACAGCTCGACGATAGTACCTCAATCTTCAATCATTTCCCAGAAGCACGTTAATCTGATTAGCGTGGCCCCATCCAAAGTGATGGAAGTGCTTCCTCAAAATCGTCATCATCTCATCTTGTTGTCAAGTTGACAACACAATAGATTCGGGAACCTCCTTCATCTTAAAGTCACCATAGGCTTCAACCAACTTGCCCTTGGTATTGATCACAAAAACAACTCAAAATTCATCCGGTGGTTTGGTGGGTTGGCATATATTAAATGTAACTTCCTCACTCCCAACATGGAACTTGAGCTATCCGAGCTCCACATCAACCAAAGATCTCCCAAGTGCCAACAGTGGTCAGCCCAAAATAATAGGCACCTCAATATCAACGTCATAATCTAAAACCACAAAGTTGGCCGGTAGGATGAACTTGTCCACCTTGACTAACCACATCAAACAATATCCCCATCGGGCTTTTAATTGAGCGATTGGCCATTAGTAATCTCATTGGTGTAGGACTAGGAGTACCTAAGCCTAACTTTTTGAAAATGACAAGGGGAATCAAGTTTATACTTGCCTCGAGATCACATAAAGTCTTTTAAAACAAAAACACTCTAATAGTACACGGGATGGTGAAGTCTCCTGGATCTTCCCATTTGGGGGCAATGTTGCTTGTCATCACCATGCTATAACTGTGGGACACTTCCACCATACCCACTTCACCCACTCACTTCTTTTTCAATAGCTCCTTCATAAATTTTGCATACGCCAGCATTTGTGTAAGAGCATCAACCAAAGGAATATTAATGGCTATCTTGATGAACATGTCGACAAACTTTTAAAATGGAGCATCTTCCTTTTTCTTGTTCAATCTCTGAGGGTATGGAGGGGGTCCCTTTGGCAATGGTTGTGGCATACTTGGATCATCCTCCTTAATATTAATAGAAATTTGAGTAGGAGACTCGGTCTCATCCTTTTCTTCATTTGGGTCTTCATCATTTTCAATCACATTGAGTGCACTAGGCTTCACCCCAATATTCGGATTCTCATCAACTTTGTTATCAACCATGACATCCTCTTGTGTCTTATCCTCATGCTCCCCAACAACCTCAATATTTGACTTCCTTACTCCACTAAGCATCCTTCCACTCTGAATGACTATTGCCATAACATGGCCATCATTCTTCGGGTTTGCAAGTGTGTCACTTGGAAGGGTACCTTTTATATGTGTGTTCATTTGTGAGGAGAGGTGGTCCATTTGGGCTTCTAGGTTCTTGATAGATGCTGAATGGGAGCTCACCATTTGGGGAAGAGTGGACACCTTGCTTTTTAATTCTTTCACCTCACTATCCGTTGATTCAACTCTTTTCAAGACTTGTGACAACATGTCCTCAATCTTAGAATGTCCGAGGTTACTCACTGTTGGTTACTATGGAGACACATTGGCCTTTGGTGGAGGCACATAAGGGTTGGTACTACAATGATTGTAATGATCACCATCTCTTCATGATCACACCATGGACCCTCACGGTCTCTAGCCAGCTCCCTGTTCTCTATTGATTTCCTTTGTCCCTGTTCCAACCTTGGTTCTTATCTCTCGGACGCCAAGGACTTTAGTTGGTACCTTGGTACTTGGAATCTGGGTCGAGAACCCACCACAATATAACATGCCTCCTCATCCATAGGAGAGTACACACCTTCCTCATGAGCTCTAGGACCGTAAGTCCCCACAACATTCACACTTTTATTTCCAGTCCCCATCATATGTTTAGCCAATAGATCAACTTGCGTTAATATCTTGGCTATTGTTTAATCTCTCTCCTCTTCTTTTTGCCTCATTTCACTTGTCATAATGGATGAAGTCACCCCCGAAGAAATATCAATCTCTCTAGTATGCCATGCATGATTTGTCTTTGTCATCCGCTCTAGGAGAGACGAGAAAATACCATATTGTTGGTCCATGAACATTCCACCCACAAGGTTATCCGCTACAAATTTGTTCATCGAGTCAAAGGCTCGTTAAAAACTTTGAAGTAGGACATTATCAGGCAAGCCATGATTTGGACACAATAAGAGCTTCTTTATGAACCTTAGCCATGCTTCATGCAATGGCTCATCCGAGAGTTGACGGAAGTGATAATGTCATCCCTCAATTGCATCATCTGTGAGGGAGGGAAGAATCGCACCAAAAATGCCTCAACCAATCTATTCCATGAAGTAATTGAGCCTTTCGAGAGCTCTTCAAACCAAGCCGTCGCTTCCCTCGTAAAGGAGAAGGGGAATAATCGGAGCCGGATGGACTCTTGCAAAATATGGTTGATGTTGAAGGGTTGACATATCTCTATGAATTCCTAAATATGTCAGTTGGTGTCCTCATGTGCCAACCCTCCGAATAGACCCTTCATTTCAATCAAGTATAGCATAGTTCTCGTGACATAAAATACGGCATTCCCAACAATGAGGGGTAGGCAGATTGCACCTACGCCATTATGGACCACAGGCTCATTATTTGAGTCCATCTATCCATCTACGCTTTCTTGGTCACCCACTTCACTAATGGGCACCCTGTCCAAACAATCACAAACAACAAGAAGGTAAAACAAACAAACACTCAATAAAGTGAACTCAAATGACAATCAATTGGCTATTCAAAAACCACTCCTCGGCAATGGCGCCATTTTTAATGACACATAAAAGCACTCTCCTAAAAGAGATGGTAGCGAGTTTCAAGCAAAATAAAAGTAATACAATGAGTGTCAGGGTCGAATCCATAGAGAGTGGAGTAGTGATTCGCTAAGAGAATGTCGAGAAATAATCACTAAGAGAGTAAATACTCAAACAACTTAAAAGTAAGATTGAGGGAATTGGAAAGGGAAATTTATGTATCAACTTTGATTTCAACACAAAAGCGTAATGTAATCACGAGATTTGTAATCAATGAGAAGAAGACTAGGGGTATGCTTCCAATGTAATTCGACAAAAGGTTAGGGTACTTGATTAATTATGCAAATTCTTGATTAATGATATGGGTAGCATTGGTTTTAGTTATATTTGGAAATCTCTCGATCCTTCAAATATATATCATGTGGTCTTTGCTCAAGCACCATAGTTTTAACATAAACCAACTAATTCAATTGCTTGGGGAAGTCATACTATTTCTAGCTTAGACTCTTAGATGAGAGTTTCCGTCGATTAAGCTATTACTAGCCTCAATCTAAGGTGGAAATCTCAAATTTCCACTATTGAATTCCTATCCGAATTATGAACCCCTCTTTCAAGAAAGAACACAACTTAGAAAACTCAATTAATATTTGCAACCATCAATTTTATGATTAAAACTTGAGGAATTCAATAGAACCATATCAATTCATCAATTATAAGCACAATTAAACAAGACCCGCACCTAAATTCAAATACACATCATACACATATCCCTATACAAGGAAATTAGTCGCTCATACTAAGAAAATAAGAAGATATATTAATTGGGTAACTCATACCTCCATTCATATTTAAGCCAAAATCCAAATCCAAGCTCAATTTAGTACAAAACTGGTTAATTCTAAGTGTAGAATATGAAGAGAAAGAGTACTCTCAATATCTTCCTTGGGAACAATTCTCTATGCTCCAAACTATCTAACTATCAAAACATCTCTAGTACACAACCTAAAATGGGTTTTAGAAACTTCCCAAAACATCACTTGGCATTGGACAAAAATTCCCTTCGAGAGTAGTGCGATGCGATGTGCAACACGATGTGTGATTGCACCACGTGTTATGCACATCGCATGTCTCTGTCTCCTCCGACCAGTTATGCCAGTTGCTTTGGTGGTGATGTGCAAAGGGAGGAGTAGACCATATTCCACATTGTGCGGCTTGTATGTTGGTCGCACCTTTCGGTAGATTCTTTCTTGTTTTCGATCACTTTCACACTTCAACTCTTTTAGAGCTTTTTGTATCCAATTCTGTTATTTTCTACTTTTGACCAAGAGTAGCTGCATTTTCATCAATAAAGGCAATAAGTACCTCTAATTATCATCAAGACATAGCAATAATTCATGAATAAAGGTTCAATAAGTTGATATATTACCAACTTATCACTGACCATCGCAATCACGATGGCCTAGATAGTGTGGTCATTGCGACCGCATGGGGTCCTTCGCGATTGCGACGAAGGACCCCTGCCAGAATTTATACCTTTCTTATTCATTTTTCCATCTCTTAAACTATTTTCCTCCATTTATAGTGATATATATGCTCTAAGTTGCTGGGTAGGGTCACCTTAGGCTAGTTGGGTGACCATTTCCTTGTCCGTGGTCAATTTTCTCGCCTTCAATTGTAAGTTTTCCTTCCCTTTTTTCGTTAATTTCTTCAGTTGATTCTTAAATTGTTCTTTGGGTCTAGGGGCTGTTTTAGACCCTTTCCTTACCCAAATTATGCTTAATTTTTTAGCAAGAGTTCCTGGCAATGCTAGGAACCTCATGGTAATTTTTGTTTTTAGTTTCAGGTTGCAGGGCCCACGGACCCCTTTTTGACCCAGATTTTGACCAAGCTAATTAATTAGTATTATGGGTATTGTTAGGTTCATATTGTCAAGTAGATTGTTTCTTTGGTAGTTTGATTGTTGTTCGGGGCTTCTCGAAGCAGTTTCTGCTCGGACAATGACTTTCCAGCAGCTTTTCATCAGACGCCAGGTAGGCTATGGCTTATCGATCTTAGACTTGGCCTATATAAAATGTAATTGTACTATTTAGCTCATCATTGAGTTGGGATTACTATCTTGGCACCCCAGACCTTATACGCTTCCTTGTTGTCTGTTTTTACTTCTCAGCTTCAGTATTTGAGCTAGTATAGTAGTATTACCCCTTACAGCCTCAAGTAGCCTTTGCATATGCTTCTGGACCATAGTTAGTGAGTTATTTAGGAAGTGTCTGTGAGTTCTGGATATTGAATTGCAAATTTTAGATGGTTATCTATGTTGTAGATTGGATTAAGCTTGTGCAGGGCCCATAGGTTGATATTGGTTGTATCTGAGCATAGCGTCATCATGAAAAGAGATTTTCTACATTAGTGTATTACTACTACAGGACTGCAGGCCTGACTATCATTGATTTTCTAACCTTGCATGGCCCCGAGGGCTCGTTTTCAGTTATTAATGGTTATAAATGGACTTAAAACTGGTTTAATGGATCTTCATAAAGAAAAAGGGATTAAATGTTGGTTTTTCACACTGATACATGAGATGATACTAGACTCGGCCTGGCTGAGTACTAGACATGGTTTCATTACTGATTTTAGACCCGGATAGACTCTGAGCACGCATGATGAGATCTTGAGAGTTGGTATATGATTGCAAAGACCTCCATGGACCTTACTAATCTTGACTAAGGGCTATGGGCCAAGAGTGCCAAAGGAGGGGTATACAGAGGAGTAGAGGTATACTGGGGAAGCCCTTCCAAGGGACCTACTTGCTGGGCCTATGTGTGCCAAAGAAGGTGAATATGATACCACTGGCATACCATACCATATCATTTATTTTATACATGGTTCCACCTTTTATTGTTTGCTGAGTGTAATCTCTGGTAGTAAGGATACCGGTAGGGTTTGTCTTCACTTGTATGCATCGCTCGGGTGTATGATCACTTGCTGGGAATATAGGTAGATTAGATTTACTTGCTCCTATTATAGTTACCTGTTAGTTTACTTTTCGATCATCCTTACATTGTGAGCTGTATTGTTTGTATGTTTGTGTTTAGTTGCCTTTCTTTCTCTCCTTTTATTGAGGTTACCGATACACTGCTATGTTCGTTAAGCTTTCCTTATTTACTGTTATTGCAAGGACCCAGGTGCATTCTCTACTCTTACATCAATGTTCTGTGATACATCTTCTGTGGCTAGCTTAGTATACTTGTATTCTTTTATGCTTTCTATTTATTGCTAGCTTCCACGTACTTCACTCTATTTGCTTCTGTGACCCTTTTATTCCCTTATCTGCTATCTACTACTTTTATATTTTATATATGCCCAGCCGACCTATGATGTCTACTGCATACCAGTTGCTTATGCAATTGGTGCTCATCCTACACTTTTGCATCTTCCTGGTGCAGATCTTAGTGTGGGTCATCGCTATTGATGTGAGGATTTTATGCAGCTTTTAAGACATCCAAGACATAGGGTAAGCTCCTGGTGATCGAGGCTTGGCTATATCTCTTCTATTACATAGTTGACTCTTTTGTATATTCGAAGATAGTTGTACATTTTAGTTTTGCTCTCTCTTGTACTCTGTATCTTTAGTAGTGGTTCCTGTACTTATGATACCAGGTCGTGGGATAGATTTGTTTTCTATATATATTTAGGTTGCCTTCCTTTTTGCTATGCCTTCTTTATATTCCTCCACTTATTATATTTATTATGCATGTTTTAGTTAGGTAGTGGCCCATTACTAACTGTTCTAGGCTACGAGAATTGGTTCGCCTACATGGGGGTTGTAGGTGCCATCATGACTTGATAAATTGGGTTGTGATAGCTTGGTATCAGAGCTTAGGTTCACCAGTGTCAGCGGTAAAGGAGACAATGTCTAGTAGAGTCCTGCGGATCAGGGCAGAGATGTTTGTACCCTATCTTCGGGAGGCTACAGTGACATTTTAGGAAAACATGAGTCTTGCTTCTATATCATTCATCCTATCCTAGATGGTTTCCTGGAATCTCATTTGATTCGTTAACTCTCTCGTAGATGGTTCGTACAAGATCTTTAGTAGCAGAAAAGAGAGGGCCTTAGCACCAATAATTCTAGCTCCAGCTAGGGGCTGGGTAGTCATAGAGGTAGAGGTCGAGGACGTGCCTGAGCGGTGCCACCAGTTAGAGCTTTTGAGGTTGAGTATAAGCCTGATCCAGCTCTGTACCAACATCTCATGGACCAGGGAGCAGCCCAGGTGCAACTAGGGCCAGTATCAGTATCAACACCAGCCCCAGCTCTTTCTCTAGATATACGGAGTGTGCTTCTTCAGTTATTGAGCATGGTTGGGGGTCAGCCTTCTGATATTGCCCATACATTTGCTGAGAGGGCAGCCCTGGGTGTTCAGAGGTCAGGAGCGCAACCTACTACAGCAGCTCCCCGTGCATAGGTCCTTTATGTGCCTACAGTTGCTAAGCTTCTTGCTCCTCACCCAGTTATGTACGAATCAGAGAAGAAGTCTTTGGGTTGATTTCTGAGACTATCCCCACCGAGGTTCTCCGATGCTCCATGGCAAAAAGCCTATGATATTATTTCTACCTATGAGGACATACCTTATCACCTTAGTCATTTAGATGCCCACAGAGTGGATTATACCTCCTATCAGCTAAAGGGGCCAGCTAGGCTTTGGTGGAGGGCCCAGGTAGCTTGCAGGCACCTTGAGTCTCCTCAATTGACATGGAAGGAGTTCTATGAGGCCTTTATGGCCAAGTTCTTGGCATAGTGTGACAGTGAGTGACATAAAGAGTAGTTTACCTAGTTCATGTAGGGGTCTATGATAGTGTCTGAGTACGAGACTCGCTTTCACCAGTTGGCTTCATTTGGGGCTATAATTATTCTTGTAGAGACAGACTGGATTTTTTGGTTTGTTTGGGGGATGAGGATGGAGCTGCATCAGACTGCAGAGATACTAGTTGCTAATGGGCAGCCATTTCAGGCGATAGTGGACCATACCCACACTATGAAGGATTTGCATTACCAGTACCCCAAGGACAGAGATAAGAGACCATGCCATCAGGGCAGTTACAGTGGTTCACGCTCCAGTATTAGAGGTTTACGTTAGTAGGGTAGAAGATATCATCTATAGAAGTATCCAGTCCAGTCTAGCCGGCCAGTTCAGGAATCACTTCAGGCTTTAGGTGGGCCTCAGTTTGATCATGGTTATGGTAGGCAACATAGTTACAGTGGTCCTCATGGGTTCAGTGGGTCGAGTTCAGGTCAGTCATCAAGGGTTACATCATCTGGGGCATCAAGTTGTGGTGGCCATACAGGTTCACCTAGTTTGGTATGCTAGGGTGGGCTATTAGGGACTTGTTACAAGTGTGGTATTCTTGGTCACTTTTCCAGAGATTGCCTCCAGTGGGGTACAATTCAGCCAGCCACTCAGTTGCCTCAGCCTCTAAGAGCAATGCAGCCACCAGGCAGAGGTGGTGGTGTCTAAGGTAGGGGTGGTGCCCAGTATAACAGGTTAGGTAGTCTGGATGGCAGTCAGTCCGATAGAGGTCAGTTACAGTTCTTTGCAGTCCTTGGTAGACCGGAGGCGAAGGCCTCAAATGTGGTGATCATAAGTATGATCTATGTCTGTCATCAGTTAGCTTCAGCTTTGTTTGATCTTGGTTCTTCTTGTTCATATGTTTTTGCCTATTTTTTTCCTTGTTTGGGGTAGGTTAGTGAGCCATTATCTATTCCCATATTTGTTGCTACCCCAGTAGGCGATTCTTTAGTAGTGGATTGGATGGTGAGATCATGCTTGGTAGTTGGTGGTGGTCTTAAGACTTGGGCTAATTTGATAATATTAGATATGCTAGACTTTGATGTAATTCTGGGCATGGATTGGTTATCCCCTCAATGAGCGATTTTGGATTATTATACCAAGACTATTACCTTAGCCATGCCCGGTGTATCCTCGGTTGTGTGGTATAGTTCTGTTAGCCGCGCACCATCTGGGATCATTACTTGTCTTCAGTCTAGAAAGTTGATTTCACGCAGGTGTTTGGCTTATCTAGCATATTTCTGAGATGTTAGTGCCAACACTTCTTTTCTTGAGTCAGTCCCCATTGTTAGAGAGTTTTTATATGTGTTCCCGACCGACCTGCCAGGCCTTCCACCTGAGCATGATATAGACTTTGCCATTGAGTTAGAGCTGGATACTAGACCCATTTCCATTACTCTATATCGTATGACTCCAGCTGAGTTGAGGGATCTTAAGGTTCAGCTTTAGGACATGTTAGCTAAGGGTTTCATCAGGCTGAGTGTGTTGCCTTGGAGTGCTCCAGTTCTATTTGTGAAGAAGAAAGATGGCTCGATGTGGATGTGTATTGATTATCAGTAGCTGAATAAGGTGACTATAAAGAATAGGTATCTGATTCCACATATAGATGACTTGTTTGATCAGCTTTAGGATGATGCATTGTTCTCTAAGATAGATTTGAGGTCAGGCTACACCAATTAAGGATTAGGGCGGAGGACATCCCTAAGACAGCATTCAGGACACGGTATGGCTCTTATGTGTTCCTGGTGATATATTTTAGGTTGACCAATTCCCAGTAGCTTTGGACTTGATGCACAGGGTGCTCAAGCTATACCTGGATTCCTTTGTGATAGTATTGATTGATGATATATTGATATACTCGCGGGGTAGGGAGGAGCATGAGTAATATTTGAGAATCGTGCTCCAGACTTTGAGAGATCATCAGCTTTATGCCAAGTTTTCAAAGTGTGAGTTTTTGCTTGAGTCAGTTGCATTCCTAGGACACGTCTGTTTAAGGATAGGATTAGGGTAGACCCAGCAAATATTGCAGTCGTTCGTGATTAGGCGAGGCCTACAACTCCTACCAAGGTTCGCAGTTTTGTTGGGCTTCAGGATACTACAGACGATTTGTCAAGGGATTTTCTTCCATAGTAGCACCTTTGACAAGGCTGACTAGGAAGGTTGTCCCATTTTAGTGGCTTGATCAGTGCGACGATAGCTTCTAGAGGCTTAAGGCCTTATTGACTTCAGCTCTGGTGTTGACACTTCTATTTGAGGTTCAGAGCTTCTCAGTGTATTATGATGCTTCGTTAGTTGGTCTTGGTTGTATGTTGATGCAGCAGGGTCGGGTGACAGGATACACATCGAGGAAGCTAAAGGATCACGAGCATAACTACCCCACTTATAACTTAGAGTTGGCGACGGTAGTCCTCACGCTCAAGATTTGGAGGCACGATCTATATAGAGTTCACTATGAGATTTACACCAATCACCGTAGTCTTCTTTACATCACGAGTCAGCGAGAGCTAAACTCTAGGCAGTGGAGATAGATAGAGTTACTTAAGGACTATGACATCACTATTTTGCACCATTCGAGAAAGGAAAACATGGTAACAGATGCCTTGAGTTGGAAGGCAGTAAGTATGGGTAGCTTGGCATCTCTTTGAGTTTCAGAGAAACCATTGGCCTTGGACATCCAGTCCTTGGCTAACCGTTTGGTTAGGCTTGATTTGTCAGATCCCAACAGAGTTCTTGCAAGTATTAAGATCTATACTACTCTGGTTGATCAGATTTAGTGGCATCAGTTTGAGGATCAGCATTTGTGTGATATTCATGATCAGGTTTTATGGGGTGAGGCCAGCAGGGCTACTTTAGATTCTGATGGTATTTTGAGATTTGATGGCCGCCTTTGTGTTTCGAGAGTTAGGGACTTTATATAGTTGATTCTTTGTGAGGCCCATTATTCCAGATATTCTATCCATCCAGGCACAGCTAATAAATATCAAGACTTAAGGCAGCTTTACTGGTGGAGTGGTATGAAGAGAAACATAGTGAAGTTTGTATCTCGGTGCTTGAACTGCCAATAGGTTAAGTTCAAGCACATGAGACCTGGTGGATTGATGCAGAGACTTTCAATTTCTGAGTGGAAGTGGGAAGATATCGCTATGGATTTCATAGCACGGTTGCCATACACTTCTCGAGGGTTTGACTCTATATGGGTAATTATTGATAGGCTGACTAAGTTTTCACACTTTTTGCCAGTTCATTCTTTCTGTAATACAGAGAGGTTGGCTCAGATCTATCTCTTAGAGGTTTTCTATTTTCATTGGGTTCCAACTTCTATTATTTCAGACCGTGGTACTCATTTACATCTCAGTTTTGGAGGACTATTCAGCAAGAGATAGGTACAGAGGTTCATCTCAGCACTGCATTCCATCCTCAGATAGATGGCCAGTCTGAGGGGTTCATGGGATCAATACGTCCCTTTGGCAGAGTTTGCTTATAATAATAGTTATCACTCGAGTATTTGCATGGTGCCTTTTGAGGCATTGTACTGTAGGCGTTGCAGATCGCCAGTGGGTTGGTTTGATGGTTTTGAGTCCCAGCTGTAGAGTACAAACCTACTTTGTGTCTCCTTAGAAAGAGTTCGGGTGATTCAAGATAGACTTTGGGCAGCCTAGAGTAGGCAGAAGAGCTATGCAGATTGTAGACTTTATGCCCTAGAGTTTGGTGTTGGTGATCAGGTATTTCTTTGAGTGTCTCCCATGAAGGGCGTGATGAGATTTGGCAGGGGGTAAAGCTTATCCCCAGGTATATTGGGTTGTTTGAGATTCTTCAGATAGTTGGTGATATTTCTTATCATCTAGCTTTGCCTCATATATTCTCAGCTATTCACCCAGTCTTTCATGTATCCATGTCACAGCGTTATGTTCCAGATGAGTCACATATGTTACGGTGGAATTCAGTGCAGTTAGATGAGAGTTTGGCTTTTGTTGAGGAGCAGGTAGCCATTCTAGCCAGAGATGTCAGTATATTAAGGTCCAGAGAGATTCCAATGTTTAAGGTTCAATAAAGGCACCATCTGGTCAAGAAGGCTACCTGGGAGACTGAGAGAGAGATGTGAGGTCAGTATTTGCAGTTGTTTGAGCCTTCAGGTACTCCCTTTTTCTTGACCTTTGAGGATAAAAATCCTTTTTAATAGTGGATGATGTAATGACCCTTCCAGTCATGTCCATATTTTCACTTTCTTTATACTGTTAAAGCTTAACTGTAGCGGCCCCAAGTCATTTATGACCTGCTGGGACTGGTGGTTCAATGCCCGAGCCATTGTTTGGTTTATATGACCCTTTCCCTATTTTAGAGATTTAACTTAGAAAATCATTGATTTTAGTCAACATTCTTAGAAAACAAGCTCGGAATCAAATTCTGACAGTTTTGTTAGCTCTAGAACAAGGATTTTGGTCTAGTTAAACCCTTCGACGGGGCCTAGGAGCTTTCGGTATAATTTTATCTCATTTTCTAATATTTCAGGCCAGCTGGAGTTAAAAGTTTGACTTTGGTCAATTTTGATGTTCAAAGTGTCAGATTTGAAATCTGATGGTTCCATCAGCTCCGAAATGTTGAGTTTGGGTTAGGTTGGTGGTTAGTTTGGGTCTCGAGTGAGCCGAGCCCATTGGGTGTTTGATTGAAATTCATAAGTGTTGACTTGGGTCAACACTTCATCAAAATGACCTCGTATGGATGTTTCTTTGATTCCATTGTGTCTAGAATGCCATTTCTTGTAGGGTAGCATAGTTTGTTTATGTGTGTGGGGTCTCGGATGAACCCCGTGGGCCTATTCTATGACTTTGCAACTTAAGAAAGTTACTGGTTGATATTGTAGGTGCAGGCCTCGGGCCTTAATCATGATCGCGAGGAAGGCCACACGATCGTGATGGTCTGCCTCTTTGGGCATTGCGATCGCGAGGTCTCCTTCACACGATCGTGATGAAGGGCCTGTGGACCCAGCACCCATTTGCTCTTCGCAATCGCATGGGCCTTTCTAGAGATAGTGATAAAGGCTCTGCCACTTTATTCTTGATAAAGGCTCTGCCACTTTATTCTTCACAATTACGTGGCTGACCATCGTGATTGTGAAGGCCTAGCCAGCATGGTCATCACAACTGCGTGGGGGCCTTCATGATCACGATGAAGGACCTCTGGCAGTATTTATACCTTTCTTATTCATTTTTCCATATTCTAAACCATTTTTCTCCATTGATAGTGAGCTCTAAGCTCTAAACTACTGGGTTAGGTCACCTTAGGCTGGTTGGGTGACCATTTCCTTGTCCATGGTTGATTTTCCCCCTTCAATTCTATGTTTTCCTTCCTTTTTTTTGTTAATTTCTTTGGTGGATACTTAAATTGTTCTTGGGGTCTAGAGGCTGTTTTAGGTCCTTTCCTTACCCAAATTATACTCAATTTTTTAGCATGAGTTCCTAGCAGCGTTGGGAATTTCGTGGCAATTTCCATTTTCAGTTTTGGGTTGTAGGGCCCACGGGCCCCTTTTTGACCTGGATTTTGACCTAGCTAATTAGTTAGCATTATGAGTATATTTAGCTTCGTATTGACAAGTAGATTGTGTTTTGGTAGTTTAATTATTGTTCGGGGATTTTTGCAGCAGTTTAGGCTCGGACGATGACTTTCCAATAACTTTTCATCAGACTCAAGGTAGGTTATGGCTTACCGATCATAGACTAGGCCTATATAGAATGTAATTGTACAATTTAGCTCATCCTTAGGTTGGTATTACTAGGTTGGCACCTTAGACCTTGTCCGCTTCCTTGTTGTCCATTCTTATTTCTTTTGCTTCAGTATTTGAGGTAGTACGGTAGTATTACCCCTTACAGCCCCGAGTGGCCTTTGCATATGTCTCTGGACCATAGTTAGTGGGATATTTGGGAAGTGTTTGTGAGTCCCGGACATTGATTTTTAATTGTTAGATGGTTATCTATGTTGTAGAGCGGATTGAGCATATGCAGGGCCCGTAGGTTGATATTGAGTTGTTGGTTGTATCTGAGCATAGCATCATCATGAAAAGAGTTTTTCTGCATTGGTTTATTACTATTACAGGGTTGTAGACCTGACTATCATTGGTTTTCTAACCTTGCATGGCCCCAATGGCCCATTTTTAGTTATGAATGGTTATAAATGGACTTAAAACTGGTTTAATGGATCTTCTTGAAGAAAAAGGGATTAGTGTGAAAATTGGTTTTTCACACTGATACCTAAGATGATACTAAACTCGGTCGGTACAAGCACTAGAGATGGTTTTATTACTGATTTTAGACTCGGATAGACTTTGGGCATGCATGATGAGATCTTAAGAGTTAGTATGTGGTCGCAGAGACCTCCATGAACCTTGCCGATATGGACTAGGGGCTATGGGTCGAGAGTGCCATATGAGGGGTATACAGCGGAGTAGAGGTATATATAGGAAGCCTTTCCATGGGACCTACTTGTTGGGCCTATGGGCACCGGAGGAGGTACATACAGTACCACTTGCATACAATATCATATCATTAATTTTCTGCACGGTTCCACCCTTTTTTGTGGTTTGTTGAGTGCACTCTCTGTAGTATGGGATGCCAGTAGGGTTTGTCTTCACTTGTATACATCCCTCGGGTGTATGGGCATTCGTTGGGATCATAGGTAGATTAATTTTACTTTCTCCTACTATAGTTACCTGCTAGTTTACTTTTCGATCACCGTTACCTTGTGAGCTGTATTGTTAGCATGTTTATGTTTAGTTATCTATCGTTCTCTCTCTTTATTGAAGTTACCGATACACCGCCCTATTCGCTAAGCTTTCCTTATTTACTGTTATTTCAAGGACCCATGTGCATTCTCTACTCTTACATCTGTGTTCTGTGATACATCTTTTGTGGCTAGTTTAGTACACTTGTATTTTTTTTATGCCTTCTATATGTTGCTAGCTTCCAAGTACTTCACTCTATTTGCTTCTGTGACCCTTTTCTTCCCTTATCTACTATCTACTACTTTTATATTTTATATATGCCCAGTTGGCCTATGATGTCTATTAGGTATCGATTGCTTATGCAATTGGTGCTCATACTACACTTCTGCATCTTTTTGGTGCAGATCCTAGTGTGGGCCATCACCGTTGACGTGGGTATTTCGTGCAGTTTTTGAGACATCTGAGATATAGAGTGAGCTCCTGGCAACCGGGGATTAGTTGTATTTCTTCTGTTGCACAATTGACTCTTTTATATATTCGGAGACAATTATACATTTTACTTTTGCTCTCTCTTGTACTTTGTATTTTTAGTAGTGGTTCCTGTACTCATGATACCAGGTCGTGGGATGGTATAGTTTTCTGTATATATTCAGGTTGCCTTCCTTTTTTCTATGCCTTTTTTACCTTCTTCTTCTTATTATTCTTATTGTGCGTGCTTTACTTAGGTAGTGGCTTATTACTAATCATTCTGGGCTACGGGGATTGGTTTGCCTATATTGAGTTGTAGGTGCCATCATGACCTGAGAAATTGGGTCATGACACATCCCCTCTTATTACACTCTTTTTATTCTCCCGTAAAAGCCATATTTGACAATCCCTTACTTTCTCACATTTTTGGATAATCTTTTTATTTTTTGTCGTTTTGAATTACAGGTGTCGTTGGTGGCTTCCGAAGGATAGTGGCCTTGTTTTTAGGCCAATACTTTTTATGAAACTGATTTAATATGTTATTAACTCTTGAAAATTATTTTCACGAGATAAGTCTCAAAATAGGGGACAGGAGTACCGAGCCTATTTTGTGCCATCTCACTGTGTTGATTATTGTTTTGCGATGGCGGTCTTCCACGATGAGCAATGGCTCGCTGTTATGAAGAATTGCTCGCTATAGCAGGCCCTTCCTCACAGAAGTGGATCATTGTGGCGGGAGGAGTTCCATCACGGCGAGAACTCGGGCAGAATACTGCTAAAACTGGAGATTATTAAAATCCTTGCCACATGCATACACTCTTACTTATCTTTCAATGCACAAATCCACAATATTATAAATTCAACAAAGGCTTTTTATAATTTCAGCACATAACAATTTCATTACTACTTAAAGAATCAATAATTCAATTTCACCGTAGCACAAAACAATCAAATCATGGTCCCATCTATTAACAAATGTACACATCATTATCATCACATAACCACATATTCAATACATCATCATGACTCCTTAAGGTTAGATACCAATTAGATACCTCCAAGTACCAACAATATTCATCGAGATACCAATTAGGATCGGCTAGATACCAATTAACTCAACTCGAGGAAACAACAAACTGGGACCACACGATAAGGAAGAAGAAAGTTAAACAACTCCTAAATGCCTCATATCTTCTCGAAGATTAGATGTGAACGTCAACACACTAATTCACAGGACTCTACTTGACATTGCTCTTTTACTCGAGAGATTGGTAACCTAGACTCTGATACCAACTGTCACGACCCAAATTGAGGCAGGTCATGTAGGCACCTACTTGACTTTATTCGATAGAAGACACCTCTGATTTACCCAATGTGATTAAGCAGAAGTCTTTTAAAATAATTCATATGATAATAGTAATTAAAATCATTATTCATGACTTAACAAAACTTGAAATACATATTACTATTCAAAAACTGAAATACAAATGTGATCCCAAAACCTAGTCTAGACCTGTATAAGAGCTACTACTGAATGAGTATCACAAATAAATATACAGGACACAACTCTTGTATGTGGAGTAGAATATAGAAGTTGTTGATGGAGACTCTTCGAACCAAGCAATGAGACTTCAATCAACCTGTCACACATCTACACCAAAAAGGTGTAGCAAGAGTTATATCAGTACAACCACACATACTGGTAGGTATTATCAGCCGACTAAGATTAAGTTACATAACACATGCATAGAAATAAACATACAACATATCATCTCAATAACATAAACCACCCCAAAGAATTAAATTAGAAACTTCCACAACCCCAGTGCCACCTTGCTTTTTACCTTACCACTATTTCACATTCCATTAAATTAACTTTCTAAGTTCTAACTAACCTTAGCCGTTATCACTAACCTTTTAGTTTAGACCCAAGCATTCCCATATTACACATGTTCTCATTCGAATCCACACCTGTCATTAGTTACACATTTACCCTCGGTCCAGTATCATTTTTAGCAGTTCTCACCGACATCCCTAGTTTACCCAGAAATCATCACAATTAAACAATTAGGATCTTCTTCAAACTCAACCAATGTAATGTCCACGAACACAATAATTATTCACGTATGCATATCAAGTGCAGTCGCCAAAGGTCTAATAGTAACCCATAGAGATAAAATATTATAGCCTAGTGAAAAAGTAGTCACCAATAGTTCTCAAGTAAATCATTCAATACAAATCAGACACCAATATGTATCAAATCACACAAAGTGCTCAAATCAGATGAAATTAATAAACAGTGTGGATATCATGTCCACTCAACTTCCAACAATGTAATTAATACCTCTGGTCTTTTATCAGTTCACACTACCATCTCACCATATTTGCTCACAAAATAAAAGTAATAAATAAATAAAAAGGGTGTACATACATGCTAAGGGTATTCTGCCCACTAGACATGACATGCATAGGACACACCAGGTCCATGTACTCGCCAAAACTACTTTTCATCAGCACCAATAATACTCGCCGAAATTATTTCCTATCAGCATAATATCACTCGCCAAAACTATTTCCTATTGGCACAATACACTTGCCAAAACCATTTCCTATCAGCATAATATCACTTGCTGGAACCATTTCTCATCGGCATAATAAAAATATAAATTTTACAGAAAACTCAATGAGCAGTATCAAGCTATAATTCCAGTATCTCTTAGGATATGACACAGTGCGCTAAATTACACATACATTATTCATTTTAGTTCATTATTCAGTTTCATGTATACCTAGCTTATTCTTTTAAGCAAAACATGAAAACATTCATCATTCAAATATGTCCAAAGACCAATCACAAGTCAAATAACTCAATCACATACATGTATTAAAACAAGTCTCAACTCCAATTTAAACATGTTATACACACAAGGAGCTTAAACATCACCACAGGGTGTAGACGCACTCTCCTTGTTATTTATTACTCCTAGTTAGTTCATTATCAGCCATTATGGCCTACTCAATTCTATTACATAGACCTATCAGTCAGACCTCTCCTTCTCTTTTATTATAAATCAATTTTTACTATTAACTGAGTCTTCCTCTTAAGACAACGTACATTCAAGTCAAGTCAATAACATAGTACAAGGTCTGATACCATATCACATTAGTCACTAAGCATCACACAGAAATCAAAGGATTGTGTTAGAAATTAACCATTTGTAATCCTAATTGACCTCTCACATTTAGATTCGGCTTTCCCTATCCCATTACATGCAATATCTAAATCTTGCAAACCCATATCGTTATTCTATTCATAGTCGCATCGAGTTTTACACAGCGTAACATATTTATTCACCATATTCTACTTCCATAATCTTAGTCTAAGAACTTTCACCCAGACTCCATCCTCGAAGGCCTAACCATATTATCTTCACTAATCTCCACACAAAAATCATGTTCACTTAAATGAAGTCTTTACTATAATTTAAAACCATAACCTACCTCGATACTGAGCTACTGCTACAGTGCATGCAACTTGCTCCTTGTTCTTATTCAAAGATCCAAAAGGGAGAATCACCGCGAGAACGGGAAGAAGTTGAGCCACTTTTGAAAGATTTTCTCTTTTTCTTGCTTTCCAAGGGTTAGAATAGCTCTGGAGCATTTTTAGGAGAAAATTCCCTTTTTGAAAAAGAGTTTGGAGGCTGAAAACATAAAATTGGGATTCTGCCTTATGGGCTTCACTATAGAAAGACTCTTCTCGCTACGATGAGCCACTATGATGAGGCTTCAGTCTTCTATGGTGGACCTCGCTGGACAGCCTCACGTTTTAATGAGTTTTTAATTTTGTACTTCATTTAAACACCATTATAATTAATTTCACGCAATGTCATAACACAAAAATTTTAAGTTCACTCATTTTTACCATGAATTTTTCAATACGATAGGACGGATCATTATATTGATACTCAACAATATGTACGATACTATTGTTTAGTAAGAAGGAAGTACTAAGATTTGGATTTTCTTTTTTTATCTAAATCTCTTTCTAGATATAATTATAGCCTTTGAAACCCATGTTCTTTGACTATACAAGGAACAATTGATCGTTCTTTGAGATAATTTTGTATCATTTTACTACTTTTTAGTATTATTATCGTAAATCAGAATGATATTCACTGACTAACCTAATAGTGTGAGATATCAAATACCATGACATACATCAAGTTATGTATTGTACTGGCATAAGAAAACTTTTTTACTTATTCCTTTTCTTGTGGAACCTAAAGGCGCATCCTTTGACTTAAAGGTGCTGCTCTATAAATAGGAGTATTTATGATATGCAGCTTAAATATTTAATTGTTCAAGAATTCTTTTAACTAAAGATTCTTGTGCAGAGAACACACTCTCTCTATACAATCGCTTAAAATTTTAACTCCAAGAATATATAAGCTTCATACATATCTTTTGATATACCATAAGCCTTATGCTTGAGTTTGAGAACCCATATTCCTAATACCTTTACGATCCAAAGCAAATTAATTAACTCCCACTTGATTTGATTTCACTAACTTCAATTTTAACTTTCATTGCATTAATTATTTATCCTTAGTAAGGTATTGAAGAGTCTTATTCAAATCTCATGACTTTTTTTATTGTATGGAGTAACTTTAAATGTTTCCCCTTCGATCTCACATTGACAAGGGGAAATGTAAGTGACGACTCATTCATCGAGGTTGAGATTGACAAACTGATTATCAATTAATTTGCTACACCCACTGGGACTGGTAATCCATTTGACTTTCTATAGTGCAAGCAAATTTGGTCCACAGTCTCTTGAAGAGACAAGTCTTTACTTATCTCAATCTATATAGAAAAATAATTCATCACGTGATCTAAATTCAGTTACGGTGTTGTAGATACTCACTTATGAACATACTACATTTGGAATTGTGAAGAGTATCATAAATAAACACAATTCATCCCCCTTAGAACTAATATTCCTTGGTTATCACCTATTCATAACTTATATGGAGTAAAAGTAACTAACCTTGAAGGATTGGACCACATATATATCAGACTAGATTAATCGCAATGTTTTTAGTTAGGAGTCATAGATATATCTAAAGCCTCAAGAGCCTCTTGCTCTTCTAGGATATACTTTATTTTCATGATTATCGTCATTGAGCTTTTCATCTTCGTTAAGCTCAGCGATAATTTCCTTGCAACAGTTGACATATTGATAAAATTAATTAGTATAAACTATTATGAGACATTTGTGTATATCGCTTGAGCCTAAAATTCATATACATAATAATTCTTAAAATAATAAACTATGTCAATATTCATTTCACATCAGGTTCAGAGTCAAAAGTTCAATAAGTTCTCAATCATCATTCAAATTTTAATATGTTATAAATCTAACATAATTGATCATCTAAGAAATACTTATCTTAAATCACACAAATTCAAGATTAAATAAGTATAAATTCTATAATCGATATAGAAACACTCAATAATAATAACATAAATAATTAGATTATAAATCCATACAACTTATGTCATATATTAACAATCATTAGACAAAATGACACATTAAAATTTCTTGTTACAGACACAAGAAAATATAATTGTCACTATAAATATGTATATATGCCTTTACAAAGTATTACAAAAAAATTTCTTTATGAGATTAAAAATAATAGGTCTAGCAATGAAGAATCATTCTTTAATCATTATAGCAGAACAAAATTTCTACTTACTATTAATCTCATTGAAATAAACTAATTACTCCTTGATGTGAGGATAAAAGTAGTATTTTTATGATATAAATTACCTCACATTTTACTTGTTTTAAGATACTTTTGAGCTTACATTATATGAATTACACTTACGTAGCCTGTTTTGATGTGTAGATTAGAAAGTAAAGAATTTTGCATAGATTTAGAGCATTATAGAGCAGTTATGGAGATTTAAAGTCTGAGTAGGAGCTAAAAAAGATAATTCAGAGCATGTCCATAGTTAAGAGATCAAGACGGGAGCTTAACGAAGGAAAATAATAGAAAAAGGTAAAAACAAATGGGTGCCTCCCCAGGCGTCCCTGTAGTGTAAATGACAAGAGGCAACCTGGGGGCTGCCAAAATACACTATGGCATCTCCCCAGGCGAGGCCACATGCTAATTTCTGGCCTATTTCATCTAGGATTGGCCAAAACATCCCAAATTGACCTGGAACCCCCTAAACCCTATAAATACTTACTTTTTAGTCATCTTTCATTAGTTTAGACTAGAGGGAGATATAGGTATAGAGAAAAAGCTCTACATTTAGGTTTTTCTTCTTTTTTTATTACTTTTCACCATTGAATCTCTATCTATTCGTGAATTCGTTATCTTGTAATTAGTTAATGAGTAGCTAAACTCATAGTATCTAAGGTTGTGCTTAATGACATAAAAGTTGTGGTTTTAATATCATGTTTTTTGGTTTTATCTCTATTATTTTATCGAGTTATTTACCTTCTCTTGGTCTTAATTATTTGGAAGCTTGACAACTTATGAAACATTATCTATGGTATGTAGTTCTGACTAGGAATAGGGAAATTATGTACGCAATAAGGGAAGGTGAAGTTTGGTCCTAGATCCTTACTGTAGGGGATAACGATTTGCTAATGTGGATAAAAATATACCCACTCGTCTTTCTTAGTTGATATGGAAGATAAATCACATGCACTTCACTATCGACTGATGACTATAGAAATATAGGCATTAGGAATAGTCGAGTAGGCATAGAGGTAGTTTGAAAAGATGCTCAATATCGCAAATATCAACCCGCAACTAGTAACTGAGGAGATCAACTAAACATATGATTTGAAGATCCAACTGTATTGTTGAAATACCATAACCCTAGGTCATTTCTCTAATCTGAATTTCAACCTAATAATCTAAGAGTTACTCCAATTTACTCTTATTTACTTTCAAAGCATAAAATCACTCTTTATTATTTGTCTCTTACTGAATAACAACTATAAGGATTCAAACTAGTTAATCAATTCATAAAATCTCTGTGGGATCAATATCTAAACTTATAAGTTTTATATTACTTGTACTATAGCGTACACTTGCGTGTGCATTGAACGCAATAAGTTTTTGGCACCATTGCTATGGATTTGTTAGAAATTGATACACTATTTTGAGTTTTTATTATTCTATTCAGTGTTTACCTTTAGTTGTTATTTTAATTATATTACAGGTTTCAGGTAGTTTATACCCAATACTCAGAGTCAAGGCAGTCATTTGATTCCCTTTGAACCTCAAATTGAAAGAATGGTTAGGAGGTTCAGAATTATAGGAGATGAAATAAACCAAAACCTGAATCCGAATGAAGTACAACATCATGTTGGAGTGCAGGTACAGATCCTTGTGCTTAACTATGCTAGGCCAAATCATGAGCATGACTCCAACGCAATACTCAAGTAACAAATTATAGGACATTTTAAGCTTAAAGAAGGAATGACGCGACTAGTGTAAAACACTTGTCAATATGATGGTAAACCGCTTGAAGACCTACATAATTACCTGCAAGAGTTTATAGAATTTAGTGAAAACTTCCATTACTAGAATATTTCAAATAAGTACATAAAGTTGACACTATTCCCTTTCTCACTAACTATAGGGGCAAAAAAATGGTTACAAAATGAGCTCGCGGGATCTATGACATCACAGGGTGCTTTGTCTGAAAAGTTTCTCAATAGGTTCTTCTCATCTAGAAAAACAAAGGAGCTTAGAGTTAGGATTCTTGGGTTTATTCAGAGAGATGATGAATCCCTTTCCCAATCTTGGGAGAGATACAAGGGATATTTGAGAGAATATCTATACCACCAGCAGCCTAAAGAGATCATCGGGCATAATTTCATCAAAGGGTTGAGGCCAGACTCCAATTCTTTGTTAGATGTTGTAGCTCAAGGGAAAATCTTGACCAATGGCTATGATGAAATAGAGGAATTTCTCAACCTTATGTCCTAAGGTTACCGAGACTACACAGAGCCCAGTAGAGTATTCACTTCTACATAGAAAATTCCATAAGTTGGATGAGATGTCATCTATACGGGTGATATTGGTCGATTGGTTACTTTGATGGAGCAGAACTTTGCAGCTTCGAATGTGGGACAAATTAATCAAGTGTATCAGGTTCAGATAGTTGCATTATTTTATGGTAAGTGTGGTGAAAACCATGCTTACTCATGATGCCCTTTGAATCCAGAGTTTATATTCTATGTGGGGCAGCAAAACAGGGGTTATGGTTATCAAAGCAATAAATTTGACCCAAACTACAGAAACCATTCAAACTTCTTCTGGGATAAGAACCAGAATGTTCAAGAGAAGCAGTTTAGGTAGCAAGCCCCACAAGTTAGTAGTTTATTGGAGGAGATGCTCAAATAGTTCATGGCGCACTAGGCACGAATCAATATAGATACAAAGAAGGATATCAGTGAATTACAGGTTCAGATGGAGCAGGTTGCTATAGCACTTCATAATAGGCCTTAGGATGCTTTGCCGAGTGATACTGAGATGCCCAAGCAGGTCATGGCTATTACTTTAAGAAGTGGACAAAACTTTCCAGATTCAAAGCCTCAAAAGAAAAATGTGGCTAACGAGGACAACTTTATGCATCCACCTCATTTTCCCCAAAGGTTGATACCACCATCCACACCAGTGATAAATTCTGCACAAGAAAAGAGGGATGAGAAAGCAGTTGTTAAGCAGCCTAAACTTACAGCTGAGATACCTCCACCACTATTCCCTCAAAGGTTTCAAAAGAACAAGGAGGATACCAAGTTCCTTGATATCTTTTGTAATACCCCAGAACTTCCATGCCCAGACTAAGCTCAGAAAACCAATAGAAAATAAAAAAATTCAAAAACAATTCAAGTTTTCAGGAACCACGGTCCAAGACCATGGACCGTAGTTTAGAACCATGGTCTGTTGTCTCAAACTGTAGTCCCAAATCCAGTAGACCCCCAGTTCTAGTCTCAGGAACTATGAGTCAGACCATGAACCATAGTTTAGAACCACGGTCTGTCCTGTCACTCATGGTTTCCCTTAATCAGAGGACCACCAGTCCAGGGCTCAGGGACCATGGGCCATAGTCCAGGACTACTGATCATCATGTTGACTCGTCGAAACAGAACCTCAGATACCCTTAGCCCTTGTCCCAGGAATCACGGGCCACATGACAAACCGTCTTATAGGAGTACGGTCTATCCTGTGGAGTCGTAATTCTTGAGACCAGAGAACCCCTAAAACTAATAGGTAGGATCACTACTCAGATGATGGTCCGTCGTCTAGGAGTACAGTCCATTATTTTGAGTCATGATCCCTAGGTTGCGATTTTCTGCAGAATTTCTTTTAACTTTCCCAGTGGTATTTCAGACTTTTCCTACCTCTTTTAAATCCTAAGCTACGACGTTTTAACTAATCTAAGCCTAGTTAATTATTCAAAAACTACCTAAAACATCTATTCTCCTAAATTCTTCAACCTTAGAAAGAAAATAGGAGAAAGAGGCGATAGGTTTCTCCCAAGAACAAGCAGAGGTCTTCATCAAGTTCATCCCCAAAAATATAAGGATTTCTCCATAGATTCCTTCACCAGGTATGTGGGATTTCACTAGTGGGTTCCTTTCACCCATCAGGTCCCTAGATTCCAGTTAGTCTTAAGTTTTCTCCATAAATTGTTCAGACCTAGGGTTCCAAAATCTTAGGGATTTACTGAAATTCAGTTCCTACAACCTCTATGGTATTGACTACATGTTTCTTGGAGAATTAGTATAGTTCTATGTACAATGTTCAGAAACACTAGTTTGTATACTTACAACACTTCATGAATTAAGCTTACTAGGCAGATTAGCTATATGCTCATGCAACATAATCCAAATGCCATATCCCTCAGTATATTTATGTTGCATTCTCAGTTGATTTCCAGTATTTTGAGCTATCCATCATTTCAGTATATTGTTGCTTATATTCAGTTGGGAGTAGACTTAGTACTGAGAGGATGAGGGGATGAAGGTTTAGCTTTCAGTTTAGGCTAAGACCTTTAGTAGCAGTCCCCAAGTCCCAGAACTACGGCACCACCGTAGGTATTGACGGAGTCAGCTGTCAGACTAGGCTGTACCTCTTCATCCCTTGTGGACATCAGTACTGGATCCACGTCAGACTTGTTAGTACCCTTGGCAAGGTATGAACACCCTTCCATCCAGGGTTACGGGTTGTCCCCACAGTTAGCTCAGCTTGGGGTATGTCGATTAATAGTAGCTCCCACAGTCATACTCTTGTTGCATTGACCATTTATCCAGTATTTACTTCAGTATTCAGTTCAACATGTTTTATCTTTATGATTTATAATTGGTCATTGCATCCAGCTTAGCTCTCAGTTATGTTCCAGTATATCTACTTCTATGCTCAGTTATTATGTTGTCCAGATTAGCCTATATCTCGCATGCTCAGTACATTTAAAGTACTGATGCATACTTTTGTGATACATCATTTTATGATGTAGGTTCAGGCGCTTAGCATCCAGACCGCACTTAGTTTGACTTCTAGTCCATACTCAGCAGTTCAGTGGTGAGTCCTCAATAGTTCGAGGACAATAGACATGCTTATATTTTCAGTACTTACTTTCAGTCTCAGATTTGTTAGAGTTAGCTGGGGGTATGTCCCAGCAACTCCTATTCAGTTTGAAGGCTTTCAGACATAGACTAGTTTCAGCAGTTGTTAGTGTTGCTTTCTGTCAGAACTATACTATTTATATTTAATTCATATATTCAGATATTTGGGTTCTTCCCATTTCAGTTATTAAATCATTTTTATCTTCCGCACAGTGCATATTTTAAAAATATTGAACTTGTATAGATATGACATGCCATGGATTAGATTGGGGTCACTTGTGACACTAAGTACCGTGTTGCGTCTAGGGGGTAGCCTCGGGGCATGACAAACTTGGTATCAGAGCATAAGGTTTAAGTGTCTAGGATGTCTTAAAGCCGCGTCGAGTAGAGTCTTCTTCATGGGTGTGAAGCGCTTCACACTTATGGGGGAGAAGCTATGAGACGTCATTAGGAATAACTTCCCCTTTTTCTTTTCCAGCTCGTGCTATAGAGTATGAAATCTATTTAATCTTCTTCTATTCTGACTCATGCTCTTCCCATTTCAGAAAAATGCCTCCCAGAAGAGCTAATGCTAGGAATCAGCCAGCAGCTCTAGCAGATTCATTGAATGAGCAGGTTACATATGCCAAATTTAGGGATACTTTTCAAGTGCTTGCTCTGGCCATGACCACCTAGGTCAATCAGCAGGCTGCGGTACCAGCTCTTTCTCAGGTTAATACTGCTGCAGCCAAAATCTGGGACTTCACTCGAATGAACCCTCTAGAGTTTCATGGTTCCAAGCCAGAAGAGGATCCCCAAGAGTTCTTAGAGGATGTTCAGAAAGTGACAAGCATTATGGGTGTCACTCTGGTCGAGGGTGCAGATTTGGACGCCTATCAGTTAAAGGGAGTGGTCTACACTTAGTACCAGCAATATAAGGAATCTTGTGGTGCCAATGTAGGCCCCGTGAGCTAGAATCTTTTCAAGACTACTTTTTTGGACCAATTTTTCCCTCTAGAGCTCAGGGAAGACAAAGTTCAGGAGTTCATTAATCTGAACCAGAATGACATGAGCGTGAAGGACTATGATCTCATGTTCACTCAGCTATCCAAGTATGCTCCAGCGATAGTAGATGACTCTCGAGCTCATATAAGCAAGTTTGTATCTGGGGTATCGGATGATGTAGTCAATGAATGCAAGACTGCTATGCTGATTAAGGAGATGGACTTCTCCAGATTGGTTACTTATGCTCAACAAATTGAAGAGGAGAAGATTAAGGAAAGGGAAGGAGATGCTAAGAGGGCTAGGACAAGTGATTATAGCCACTATCAGTAGAGGTCATAGGGTGGCAACCGCCCTCAATATCGCTAGAAAAATTTAGCTCCAGCTCTATCTTCTACTAGTGCCCCAACTCCTAAGTTCAAGAAGGATCGACGGGATAGAGCGTCTGGCTCTAAGTCCCAAGGTAAGGTTACTAGTGGGCGCACTAACCCAGTGAGTAGAAAGTGTGGTAGAAACTACCAAGGTGAGTGCATGACAGGTAGTGGAAATTGCTTTGGGTGTGGTAAGCCAGGCCACATGATGAGGGATTGTCCAACAAATTCTCAAAAGGGTAAGGATGTTCGCCCACAGACTCAGACTGGTTCTATAGCAGCTATGGTAGGTCACCCCACTCAGCAGGATGCCTCATCTAGAACAGGTGGTGGTCAGCGCCAAAACTGAATGTAAGCACTTCAGGCTCGACAGGACCATGAGGATTCTCCTGATATGGTCACGGGTACATTGCGAGTCTTTAATACCGATGTTTATGCATTGTTAGATCTAGGGGCTACGCATTTATTTGTAACTTTTTATATAGCAGTAAATTTCGATGTTAGACCAGAAATTCTCCCAGAACCCTTCTCAGTCTCTACTCTAGTTGGTGACCCAGTTATAGCTAGACGGGTATATAGAAATTTCCCTGTAACAATTTCCCAGAAAGTCACCTCAGCAGATCTTGTAGAGTTAGAAATGGTAGATTTTGATATCATTTTAGGCATAGATTGGTTACATTCCTATTATGCCTCGGTCAATTGTTGAACTAGGATCGTTCGGTTTCAATTTCCTAACGAGCCAGTCTTAGAGTGAAAAGGTAGTAATTCAGTGCCTGCAGGTCAGTTTCTCTCTTACATTAAGGCTAGAAAAATGATTTCCAAAGGGTCTTGTTCGGGTTAAGGATTCAAGCTCCGAGACCCCAACTCTTGAGTCAGTCCCAGTAGTGAATGAGTTTTCAGTAGTGTTCCAAGAAGATCTTCCCGGAGTTCCTCTCGAAAGGGAAATCGACTTCAGAATAGACCTCCTTCCAGATACCCAGCCTATTTCGATTCCTCCTTACAGAATGGCTCCAGCTGAGCTTAAGAAATTGAAAGAACAGTTGAAAGACCTTCTAGATAAGGGCTTCATCAGACCCAGCATCTCTCCATGGGGTGCTCCAGTGTTGTTTGTGAGTAAGAAGGACGGTTCTCTCAGGATGTGCATTGACTACCGTCAGTTGAACAAAGTCACAATCAAGAACAAATATCCTATCCCTAGGATTGATGACTTGTTCGACCAGCTTCAGGGTGCTAGTTGCTTTTCTAAGATAGACCTCAGATCCGGCTATCATCAGCTCAGAGTTAGAGATAGTGACATCCTGAAGATAACCTTCAGGACTCGGTATGGTCACTATGAATTTGTAGTCATGTATTTTGGACTAACCAATGCTCCTGCAGCTTTCATGGACTTAATGAACAGGGTGTTCAAACAGTATTTAGACTTGTTCATCATTGTTTTCATTGATGATATCCTAGTTTACTCTTGGAATGAGGAGGAGCATGCGACTCATTTGAGAGTTATTCTGCAAACTCTCAAAGATCGCCAGTTATTTCACTAACTTTAGCAAGTGTGAATTCTAGTTACACTCTGTTGCTTTCCTTGGTCATGTGGTATCCAGAGAAGGGATCTGTGTTGATTCCCAGAAAAAATTAAGGCAGTAATGCACTGGCCCAGACCTACCTCTCTGACTGACATAAGAAGTTTCTTGGGTTTGGCCGGTTACTACCGGAGATTTGTTGAAGGATTTTCATCCATATCTTCCCCATTGACCAAGTTTACTCAGAAAAAGGTCAAGTTTCAATGGTCAGATGAGTGTGAGAAGAGTTTCTTAGAACTGAAAACCAGGTTGACTACAGCTCCTGTCTTGACTCTACCAGAGGGTTAAGATGGGTATGTGGTTTATTGCGATGCATCTAGAATCAGCCTGGGTTATGTTCTGATGCAGTAGGGTAAGGTCATAGCTTATGCTTCTAGACAGCTTAAGGTCCATGACAAAAATTACCTGACTCATGAACTCGAGCTTGCAGCGGTTGTGTTTGCCCTAAAGATCTGGAGACATTATTTGTATGGTGTTCATGTTTATGTTTTCACAGATCATAAGAGCCTCCAGTATGTGTTCACCCAGAAAGAGTTGAATCTTCGTCAGAGGAGATGGCTTGAGTTCCTCAAGGATTATGATATAAATGTGCTCTACCATTCGGGTAAGGCTAATGTAGTGGCCGATGCCCTCAGCAGGCTGTCCATGGGTAGTGTATCACATGTTAAGGAAGAGAAGAATAAATTAGCCAGAGATTTTCATAGGCTTGCTCGCTTAGGAGTTTGCCTCATGGACATGCCAGAAGGTGGTGTGATATTCCAGAATGGGTCAGAATCTTCATTGGTAGTGGAGGTTAAAGAGAAATAGGATAGTGATCCCATATTTCTTCAGCTAAAAGGTGCAGTTCATCAACAGAGAGTTGAGGTTTTCTCCCGGGGGAGATGGTATGCTCCATTACCAGGGTCACTTATGTGTTTCGAATGTGGGTGAGTTGAGGCAGCAGATCCTTATCGAAGCCCATAATTCCAAATATTCTATTCAACCGAGTGCCACTAAGATGTAGCGTGATCTACTGGAAGTCTATTTATGGAATGAAATGAAGAGGGACATCACAGATTTCATGGCTAAGTGTCCCAACTGTCAGCAGGTTAAGGTGGAACATCAGAAACCAGGGAGTGTGACTCAGGAGATTAGCACTCCCACTTGGAAGTGGGAAGTGGTCAACATGAATTTCATTATGAATTTACCTCGTACTCGCAGGCAGCATGACTCCATTTTGGTGATAGTGGAAAGGGTTACTAAGTCAGCTCACTTCTTGGCAGTCAAGACAATAGATTCAGCGGAGGATTATGCCAGACTCTACATCAGAAAGATAGTCAGGTTGCATGGGGTTCCCTTTTCTATCATCTCAGATAGAGGTCCTCAGTTTACGTCTCATTTTTGGAGATTATTTCAGAAGAGTCTTGATACTCAGGTGAATCTTAGTACAATATTTCATCCACAGATAGATGATCAGGCAGAACGTACCATTCATACCTTAGAGGATATATTGAGAGCTTGTGTGATTGACTTCAAGGGTAGTTGGGATGATCACCTGTCTCTCATACATTTTGCCTATAATAACATCTTCCATTCCAGCATCCAGATGGCCCCATATGAGGTACTTTATGGGCGTAGATGTAGATCAAATGTTGCCTGGTTCGAAGTAGGTGAAGCAGCCTTGATTAGGCCAGATTCGGTTCATGAGGCTATGGAGAAAGTTTAGCTCATCAGAGATAGACTAAAAATAGCTCAGAGTCATCAGAAGTCCTATGCAGATGTTAGGAGAAGAGACTTAGAGTTCAAAATTGTTGATTGCGTTTTCTTGAAAGTGTCACCTATGAAGGGAGTGATGAGATTTGGCAAGAAAGGAAAGCTCAGTCCCAGGTATGTAGGTCCTTACAAAATCTTGAAAAGGGTTGGTAATGTGGCTTATGAGTTAGAGTTGCCAGCAGAACTAGCAGCGGTTCATCCAGTCTTTCACATTTCCTTGTTGAAGAAGTGTGTGGGTGATCCGACATCGATAGTACCTCTAGAGAGTGTGGCTGTGAAAAATAGCCTCACCTATGAGGAGGTTCTGATTGAGATTTTTGACCGTCAGGTTCTTAGGTTGAGAAACAAAGAAGTCACTTCAGTAAAAGTTTTGTGGAGGAATCACTCTGTAGAGGGAGATACTTGGGAAGCAGAAGTAGCCATGATGTCTAAGTACCCTCACCTCTTTCCCTCCGATTCAGTTTCAGCTTGAGGTAATAGTTCCTCTCCAGTCTCTCAGTTTATTCTTGTGTAATCCAGTCTTAGTACCTTGTTCCCTCAGTTATACTTACATTTTAACATGTTTGCATGTTCATGGGACTCAGTTCTGTTAGATATCAGTTTCTAATACTCAGTTGGAGGGGATTGCAGCTCTTTCCCTCAAGCCTCAGCTTGTTTAGTCTTCATTCGAGGATGAATGATCCCAAGGGGGAGATATTGTAATACCCCAAAACTTCCATGCCCAGACTAAACTCAAAAAACTAGTAGAAAATAAAAAAATTCAAAAAAAATTCAAGTTTCTAGGAACCACGATTCAAGACCACGGTCCGTCGTCTCAAACCATAGTCCCAAAGCCAGCAGACCCGCAGTTCTAGTCTCAGGAACCACGAGTAGACCACGGACCGTAGTTTGGAACTACGATCCATCCTGTCACTCGTGGTTTCCCTTAATCAGAGGACCACCAGTCCTGGGCTCAGGGACCACGAGCCAGACCACGGGCCATAGTCCAGGACTACGGATCGTCCTGTTGACTCGTGGAACCAGAACCTCAGAGACCCTTAGCCTTTGTCCCAGGAATCACGGGCCACATGATGAACTGTCTTCTAGGAGTACGATCCATCCTGTAGAGTCATAGTTCCTGAGACCAAATAACCCCTAAAACTCCTAGGTAGGATCATGACTCAGATAACGGTCCATTGTCTAGGAGTACGGTCCGTCATTTCAAGTCGTGATCCCGGGGTTGCAATTTTTTGCAAAATTTCTTTTAACTTTCCCAGGGGTATTTCAATTTTTTTCCTACCTCTTTTAAAGCCTAAGCTATGACGTTTTGACTACTCTAAACCTAGTTAATTAGTCACAAACTACGTAAAACATCTATTCTGCTAAATTCTTCAACCTTAGAAAGAAAATAAGAGAAAGAGGCGACAGTTTTCTCCCAAGAACAAGCAGAGGTCTTCATCAAGTTCAGCCCCAAAAATCCAAGGATTTCTCTGTAGATTCCTTCACCAGGTATGTGGGATTTCACTAGTGGGTTCCTTTCACCCATTAGGTCCCTAGATTCCAGTTAGTATTCATTTTTCTCCATGAATTGTTCAGACCTAGGGTTCCAAAATCTTAGGGATTTACTGAAATTCAGTTCCTACAATCACTATGGTATTGACTACATGTTTCTTGGAGAATTAGTATAGTTCTATGTATAATGTTCAGAAACTCTAGTTTGTATACTTACAACACTTCATGAATTAAGCTTACTAGGCATATTATCTATATGCTCATGCATCAGAGTCCGAATGTCATATCCCTTAGTATATTTATGTTGCATTCTCAGTGAATTTCCTGTATTTTGAGTTATCCATCATTTCAGTACATTGTTGCTTATATTTAGTTGGGAGTAGACTTAGTACCGGACGAACGAGGGGATAAAGGTTTAGTTGTCAATTTAGGTTAATACCTTTAGTAGCAGTCCCCAAGTCCCAGAACTACGGTGCCACCATAGTTATTGAAGCAGTCAGCTGTCAGACTAGGCTGCACCTCCCGTCCCTTGTGGACATCAATAGTGGATCCACATCAGACTTGTTAGTACCCTTGGCAAGGTATGAACACTCTTCCATCTAGGGTTATAGGTTGGCCCCACAGTTAGCTCATCTTGGGGTATGTCGGTTAATAATAGCTCCCACAGTCATACTCATGTTAGATTGACCATTTATCCAGTATTTACTTCAGTATTCAGTTCAGCATGTTTTATCTTTATGATTTATAATTGGTCATTGCATCCAGCTTAGCTCTCAGTTATGTTCCAGTATATCTACTTCTATGCTCAGTTATTATGTTGTCCAGCTTAGCCTATATCCCGCATGCTCAGTACATTCAAAGTACTGATGCATACTTTTGTGCTACATCATTTTATGATATAGGTTCAGGTGCTCAGCATCCAGACCGCGCTTAGTTCGACTTCCAGTCCATACTCAGCAGTTCAGTGGTGAGTCCTCAGTAGTTCGAGGACGATAGACATGCTTAAATTTTTAGTACTTACTTTTAGTCTCAGATTTGTTGGAGTTAGCTGGGGGCATATCCCAGCAACTCCTATTCAGTTAGAAGGCTTTCAGACATAGACTAGTTTCAGCAGTTGTTAGTGTTGCTTTTCATCAACGCTATACTATTTATATTTAATTCATATATTCAGATATTTGGGTTCTTCCCGTTTCACTTATTAAATCGTTCTTAGCTTCCGCACAATGCATGTTTTAAAAATATTAAACTTGTATAGATATGTCACGTCATGGGTTAGCTTGGGGTCACTTGTGACACTAAGCACCATATCACGTCCAGGGGGTAGCCTCGGGGCATGACATCTTTGAATAGCTTCATATCAACATTCCCTTAGTTGATGCCTTGAGAGATACGCCCAAATATGCAAAATACTTGAAAGACATGGTGGACAGTAAGAGATGATATACAGAGTTTGAGATGGATGCACTCAGTTCACGAGTTTTGAGCAAGCTCCATCAAAAGTTCAAAGACCCCAGGTGTTTCACATTGCCCATACAAATTGGAAAAAGTGAGGTTGGATGTGCATTATGTGATCTGGGGAAAGTATGTTATGGTCCTTTAGGTTATTTTCTCAATTTTCATGCTTTTTCCATGTTTTTAGCTTTCCTATAGTGGCTACGGGTCATTTATGACTTGTCGAGACTGACAGTTTAGTTCTCAAACTATTCATTTGTATTTTAAGTCAAGTTCCCTATTTTGAAACTTCTCAAGTTCAAAGAGTTGACTTTGGTCAATATTCAGAGTAAATGGGCTTGGATGAAAATTCTGTCAGCCCCATTAGCTTTGGAGTGTGGACTTTGGGCTAGTGGAACCTTTGGTTCAGGTCTTAAGGCGTCCATACATGTCTTGGGATTTTGGCTAAAATGGATATCTTGGGTGTGGGACCCATTTTTTATCAAAATGACTTCCATTGGGGATTTTTTCAATTTCATTGAGTCTGAAATATCATTTTTGGTAGGGTAGCAGAGTTTTTTTGCGTGCACAAGATTCTGGATAAATCCTAAGGGTCCAGCCAAGTATTTTGAACTTGGTGAAAATTGTTGGTTTTGGTGCAGCCAAACCCAACCCTCCGCGTTCGCGAGGGGTTGGCTGCATTTGTCAGCTCGCGTACATGGAGGATCTACCGCATCCTTAAAGAAGAGTCTCTAGGCCCCAACTTCTCTTCCTCCTCACGTTTGCAAGGGCCTAGCCGCCAACATGAGGCTACATTCATGGTGGCCTCCTCGCATTCGTGAAGGCCAGTGGCCTGGCAGTGTATATTATTTTTCTTTATTTTTTAAATTTTCTTATATGAAAATCCTCCATTTTTGAGAGCTTGAGCTCAATAATTCTCTAAGGGATCATTTGATAAAGCTTGAGGTTATTATTTCTTATCCATGATCATCTTCCCATCCTAAATTTTTATGTTTTGGGTCTTTATTTCATTGATTTCTTCATTTCAATTCTTGATTTATTCCTCTAAGTTTGGGGCTATTTTGAGCTTGATTTTGGAGTTGATCATGCTCATATTTTTGGTCATGTGACCCTTGTTCCACAAGGGACATAATTACGGGTTTAATTTTTAGATTTCGTACGCGGGTCGCATGGGTGATATTCCACCCGATTTTCGACTCGATGGGTAAATTAGTGATATGGTTATCACTCCTTTCATTTTAATGCGTAGATTACTATCTTGATAGCGCAGCAGCAGGCAGAGGCTTCTCAAAAGGGAAAAGCTCTGGTATAGAGAGTTTGGGAGCACGTGTTTGGCCTCCAGGTTATGGCTTACCCACTTTTAAACTTAGCTCGTTTAAGGTATTTGTATTGTAATTTGCTAATTGTTAGGGGAATAGTGTGTTTGGATATATTTATTTAGATGTTTATGATCCTTGTAGCCGATTTATATGCTTTGGTATAGAATTGGGGTTGGAAATCCTTAGTTTAGATGGTCCTTGTCCCTTTAAGAGTTGGCGTAGTTGGGGTAGTATCTTTAGGATTAGTATTGGTTACCTTAGTTTAGTCTCGGGTAGTTGCATGCCTTAGCTAGGGACCTTTGGGAACATTTAGCTAGCTTAGCGCTTTTTCGATCGTATTCTAGGTAGGATGGTATCATTTCTTAGTGTGTGGGTCGTGGTTTCCTTTGTACCCGTCGATTGGGCTTAATTATGATCATTGGTGTGATTTTTACTATTATGATCATTGGTGTGATTTTCACTTTATTACCCGTGTTATGTTCAATTCATTATGGCATTGTGGTGGTTTGGCTTGGAACTCAGTTTTCGGTTAAAAAGTGGGATTTTTGGAACATTCAAATGGTTTTGGTTTTCTTAAAGGAAAAATGCATTGTTTTAGCCCTGGTTCAAGTTCGGGCATGCATATTTATATTTAATCCCTAGTTTGAATCTGGGAATATATATTTACATTTAAGGCCCGATTTAAGTTCAGTCACGCATATTAATATTTAATTCCTGACTCGAGTCTGGGCATGCTTATCACTGTTTTAGTCCTAGTTTGAGTCTGGGCACACATTATTACTAATATACATTCACAAGTCCGGTTCGAGTCCGGAATGGATCATCATTGCACTCGTCTCATATGACATAGCATGGCACTCTTTCATATCTACTTACTTACGTTCGATTTTAGTTAGTATATCTTATTGCTTGTACTTACCAGGTTATAGGGGTTCGGTTGGGTTTATTGTTTGTTATTTGTACCCTCTGAACTTATGAGGGTCCGATTAGGTTGTAACTAGATTGCTTTACTTTACCTAATGTTTTTCCGAGCTATTACTTTTACTTCTCAGTATTATCTAGTTATGAGAAATTATTCTTTTCTGACTCCTCTTTTCTTACGTTTAGTATACTCGCACTTTGTTATACTTATATCTTATTTGAGCTTGGTCGGCCTATGATGCCTACTGGGTATCGTGTATTTTGGTACTCATACTACACTTCTGCATCTTTTTCTGTGATGCAGACCCTAGTATGAGTTATTATTATTGATGTTGTCCTCGTGTGGAGTTGCGGGTCGGAGATTCAGAGTGAGATGTTAGCATCCGGAGTTGATCTATTTCTATCTACATTGGGATTTTTCACGCCCTAAACTAGGGGGCACAACTGGCACCTGATGCCAAAACTCAGGCAAAAACTGACCCTGCTGAACTTTTTGCCAATGGAGCATAACAGCCCACACAAATCAAGAAAACAAACAAGTATATCTCGGCATAAAAATAAGCCCTCGTCCAGATAGGTCCCTGTCAACAGCTCTAAAAAAATAGCAACTCCTAAAAGTTCATATAAAGCAATAAGCTACATAAGTCCTCTTTGGGCCGTCGAGGTCACCATGATATCTAAGAAAGCATAAACGCTATGTTGGCCGTCTAGGCCACCATGATATCTATACAAAAACTGAAAATATGTATAAACAATGTAAACTAGGCCAATGAGCCGCTAAACTGCCAACACAACAACAACAAGGCCCAACTGCTAACAAGCTACAACTAATAAACATACAGGGCCAAAATAGCCACCATCATAGCTATGCAATGCAACAGACTAGTCTGCAAGCCTCTATGAATACCATAATTGGTAGAATAGGGCCCCAACCTACCCAAAAGCTATAAACAGCAAAAAGGAAAACCTCAGAGACTCTGGCGGCCCATGAAAGGAAAGGAGTCAACCAACCCACTGAAAGCTTGGCTATGCTACCCGGCAGGTCTGTCTGGTCATCTCCAAGATCATGCAGGCATGAATGAAATTCCCTTAGGCAATAGGGTGTATGTACAAAATAATGTACCGAGCATGTAAGGTAAACTAAAAACTGAAATTGAAGTGTAAAGACTGAACAAAAGGGCAGGAGTAAAACAGAAGTACAATACCTTACCTTCCTATAACAAGATACTATCTAAACCATGTAGCAAATAATAACATGACCTGGCCCCCATAAGCCCGGTAGGTACAAATAGCACACAATCACTATAAGTCCTAATGATCACAAACAGTCGCTAAATACCCATACTGGACCCCTTACCTGGACCCTAGTGATAATCTGATTTGAACTACCTTAATGTACATGTATTATAAATCAATACAACTCTGAGGCCCTATGGAACAATATAAGTGTTGCCCCGTAGATATAGCTTACGTCCTGTAGATATGATCTGCTCAGCCCATAGGCATGGTCTACCCGTCCTGAAGGGATAGTAATATAATGTAATTATTGCCCTATATGTACAGCCTGCCTGCCCCATAGGTACGATCTGCCCGGCCCGTAGGCATGGTCTCTCTGGCTCGAAGGCACGATAATAGTAATCAGAATGTAGGCTCCAAAATTCTGCAATTTGGTCTGCTGAGGCTAAAACAAGCTCATAGACGGCAGCTAGACAATAAAAATAGCATAACAATAGCAAGTAATCCCAGGTGACCTCAATACAATCATAACATGTTTTTTTAGGCCACTAAGTAAGGAATAGAGTGTTGGTGCTAGACATTATATCATGTTGTGGTAGTGAACTCAATGGTATAAGGTTATAGTTGAATAACAACGTTATACAAGCTATAATAATCTTAAGCCTTCAGGTCATGCCATAAAGTAAAAAGGAAGCCTTAACATACCTTTCAAGTGAAGCCCCAACGGTGTCGCTATGAAGCTTGACCAACCAAAGGTAATGCAACAAATGCGAGAATCAACAAGGCTGCAAGATGAGCCATAGCCAATTGATAAGGCGTTAAGGTCGTTACTATGACTATACCACTTTAACTCAACAAATGACATCACAATCTCTACTAAAAAAATATCTAATAACCACAACAATAAGCTATCAACATCTAACAAGATCTTCGAGCTCCCAAGGTAATATAACAAGGCATACTTCACGTTGTTCATGCCAACAACTATCGTATGCAATTCTGATAAGAAGAACATCAATCCCCTGGTCCCTTAAACACCTTAACACTATAAATGTACAATAATAATATCCCAACTCAATAAGCCAAAGGGGCTGCCCGGAGCCATGGTATCCGAAATACCACTTTGTGGCTAAAAAATCTACAAAATGACATAAAAACATAAAGTACGAAGGATATGATTGGAGAAAACTTAAATTTACCATAATATTCTATTTATCAATAACAACAAACTACCTCAAATGTTCAACATTATTTCGCTGCCACACACTAGAAAACACACCAAAATGAACCTTACATCGTAGGAGTCGATTTTCAACTTAAAGCCTTGAAAGTCTAGGTAAATTAGGTGTATAATCTTACCTCGAAGTAGCTGCATCTTTTACCAAACTTATAAAATAGATTCCACAAGAAAAACCTTCAACCCAACTAAAAATGATAAGAAATGGCATAAAATAATGCTTGCGACGAGGAGAACACTTTTCTGAACTTGGGGCAAGGAGGAATCAAGCTAGAAGGAGGTTTTTTGTTACCTAGAAGTGTTTGAAACCCTTAACCATGACTGATGGACATTTTTATCTCTAGAACATATGAAAATAAAATGTTTTTAAGTACAAAAGCTCCTTTTAAAGGCGGTCGAACCCGACCTAGATCCGTGACCCAGATTTCCCAAACAATCCGCAGTAAAATGATCATAACTTCTTACTCCAATGTCGGTTGGATGAACGGTTTGATGTGTTAGAAATTTAACTCGTAGATCTTCAATTTGGTAGGTTTTGGGCCTTCTAATGTTATATAGATTATGAGAAAAGCTTCAAGACATTTGATCCAAATTCTTAGAGAATTTACTAGAGGAACTTATGATTAATTTTTCTGACTTTTATTTTGCATCTTGCTTGACTTCAAAAAACTTAACATACGATCATTGCACAATTAATATACCTCATAATAAATTCTTCTTAACATATTAATTATTCTTAGTCTTATCCCTAAATCAAGGGTCAATCTAAATGTTCAAACGGGCAAGGTGTTACATTCTCCCCCCTTAGAACATTTGTTCTCGAATGATGATAATTTCTATGGCATCATGAGAAACAACACAAGAACTCATATAATACACAAGTCACGTACCTCAAGTAATAAAATGTCAGTCTCGTATCTTTTTATTTTGAACATCATCTGAAGGAGTGAACTTGTGGGGATATCTAGACTCCATGTCCTCTTTAGCTTCTCACGTCATCTCCTCGATATTATGGTTTTGCCACAACACTTTAATTAAAGCTATATCCTTATTTTTCAATCTTCTATATGTTGGTCTACTATGGCAATATGGACTTCTACATAAGATAGTTCATCTGAAATTTAAACATTTGTTGTTGTTTCTATATGTGTTGGGTCTCTGATACACTTCTGTAACATAGAAACATGAAAGACTGGATATACTGCCTCTAATTCTGGAGGCATCTCTAGCTGGTAAGAAACTTTGCCTATCCATTGCATAATACGGTACGGCACAATATATCAAGGGCTCATATTTCCCTTCCTACCAAATTGCATAATGCCCTTCATTGGTGAAGCCTTCAGAAATAACCAATCATCAATATTGAACTCTATGTTTAGTTGCCTTACATCTGAATATGTTTTCGGGTGGCC
This sequence comes from Jaltomata sinuosa, assembly GCA_003996215.1. NCBI lineage: Eukaryota > Viridiplantae > Streptophyta > Magnoliopsida > Solanales > Solanaceae > Jaltomata > Jaltomata sinuosa. The sequence goes on along the minus strand of QJPP01004000.1, from coordinate 111,369 downwards.
CTGAGCTGTCAAGAATCACTCTCTGATCAGCTTAACCTTTTTCACACCCTGTTGTACTATGTTAGGTCCAAGAAATCCTGACTCTCCAACCTCAAACTAACTAAGAGGTACTATGTCAGGTCCAAGCAACCCTGACTCTTCACCCGGTACTGGAATGATAGCTGATATTATAAGCAAACTCAATAAATGACAAGTGGTCATCCCGATTCCCTCTAAAATCTAGCACACACGCTCGTAACATGTCCTCTATCATCTGGATTGTACGTTTGGCTTGGACATAAATTTGAGGATGTAAAGATACACTAAGATTAACCTGGGTCCCCAAACCCTTTTGGAAAGATCTCCAAAAATATATTATAAATTGTGCCCCATAATCTGAAATAATTGATACTGGGACACCGTGTAGTCTGACTATCTCTTTAATGTACGTCTCAGCATAATATTCAGCTGAGAATGTTGGCCCTGACTTGTAAGAAATGGGATGATTTCATCAGCCTATTGATAATCACCCAAATAGAATCAAACTTCCATCGCGAATGAGGAAAACTGTGACAAAATCCACATTTATTGCCTCCCACTCCAACAACGGAATAGCTATCTCCTGAGGTTGCCCACTAGGCTTATGATGCTGAACCTTTACCTGCTGACAATTTGGGAACTGTGCCACGAACTTAGCAATGTCCCTTTTTATTCTCGGTCACCAATAAATCTCCTTAATATCATGATACTTTTTTGTGGATCCTGGATGAATAGAATAACGAGAATGGTGTGCCTCTTCCATAATCTGCTATCTAAGATTTGCAACATCTGAAAAACATAATCGATCTTTGTATCTGAAGACTACATCTTCTGCTATATCAATGGCTAAAAACTCACGCTGCTGAGCCTTGCCTTTGAGCTGCTCTAAGCTTGGATCCTCGTGTTGTCGTGCTTTCACCTCCACAACTAAAGATGATACAGCTATGTCCAGAACTGTGACCCTAGTATTATTGGAGTCTAATAATCTAACCCCCAAACCAGCTAGATGATGGAGTTCCCGGGACATCTCCCGCTTCTCAGCTCCCAAATATGATAGACTGCCCATAGATATATGACTGAGGAATACGCTACTATATTCGCCTTCTTGGGATAATATATGATATCCACATTATAGTCTTTCAGCAATTCAAGCCATCGGGTTGTCGCAGGTTTAAAAATTTCTATCTAAAAATATATTGGAGGCTCTTATGATCTGTATAAATATCAACATGAATGACATACAAGTAATTCCTCCAAATCTTCAGGGCATGAATAACTCTAGCCAACTCTAAATCGTGGGTCGAGTAGTCCTTCTCACTCTTCTTTTACTGTCTAGAAGCATAAGCAATTACGTTTCCGTGTTGCATCAGAACACAAACCAGCCTAATGCTTGAAGCGTTATAATACATTGTGTATCCCTTTGGACCCTCTAGTAAGGAACGGGTGCTGAAGTCAATCTATCTTTCAGCTCCTAGAAACTCCACTCGCAGGTTATGGTCCACTGAAACTTAGCTGCTTTCTGAGTCATCTTTTTCAAGGGTGCTGAAAGTGAAGAAAATCCTTTCACAAGCCTTCTATAATACCTAATAACCCCAGAAGGATACAAACTTTTGTTGGGGTTGTGGGTCTAGGCCAAGTCTTCACGGCCTTAATCTTCTCTAAGTCAACCAGAATATCAGCAACTGATATAATATGGCCCAAAAATTCCATGGAATCCAACCAGAACTCACACTTCGAGAGCTTAGCATACAACCTCTGATCTTGGAGTACCTAAAGCACTACTTGGAGATGATCTCTATGCTTGGCCTCTGATCAAGAATGTACCAGAATATCATTAATAAGTACAATGATGAAAAAGTCTAAGAACGGCCTGAATATACTGTTCATCAGGTCCATGAATACTGCTGGGGCATTTGTCAACCCGAAAGACATCACAAGAAACTCAAAATGGAAATATTTGGGACTGGAGGTTGTCTATGGAATATCACTCTCTCAAAAAAGTACCTGGTGGTACCCTAAAAGTAAATCAATCTTTGAAAAGCATCGGGCATCCTGTAGTTTGTCAAAAAATCCATCAGCCCTTGGTAGTGGATATTTGTTCTTTATAATCACCTTATTCAGTTTGTGGTAGTCTATACACTTCTTCAATAAGTCATCTTTCTTCCGGACAAATAACACTGGTGCACCTCACAATGATGCACTAGGGCTGATGAAGCCCTTATCTAATAAATCTTTCAATTGTTCCTTCAATTCCTTCAATTCTACTAGTGCAATTCTACATGAGGTAATTGATATCGGCTAGGCATCTGATAATGTATCAATAGAAAAATCAGTCTCCCATTCTAGGGGAATACTAGGAATCTCATCTAGAAATGCATCTGGAAACTCATTAACCACTGGAAAAAATTGAAGACTTGATGGGATAGAATCAATATCTTAAACTCGGACAATATGGTAAATACAGCCTTTGGTGATCATTTTCCTTGTCTAATGATAAGAAATAGACCTGCATTTTGGTGTTGCCACATTACCCTTCCACTCCTGAACTACTTCCCTGGAAAGTGGAATCTAACAGTCTTCGCTCGGCAATCAACATTGGCATAACAAGATGCCAACTAATCCATGCCTATAATAATATCAAAGTTGAGCATCTCTAGCTCTATCAGGTCTACAAAGGTCTGACGGCTAACAATCTCTACCGTACAACCTCGATAAATCCTCTTGGCAATAATATAGTTGCCAACTGGGGTAGACACATCAAAAGGTCACTGCAATAACTCTGGTATTATACAAAACTTCCAAGCAATAAATGGGGTAACATATGATAATGTGAAGCCTAGATCTATCAAAGCATAAACACAGTGGGAGCAAATACTCAATGTACCTGTCACAACATCAGGCGATGACTCTAGATCTTGACAACCTGTCAGTGCATAAGTGCGATTCTAACCACTGCATGAACTAGATGCGCCCTCATAGCCTCAAACTCTACCTGATGAAGTCTGGGGCCCACACTCTGTAGGATGTACTAAGGAAAAAACCATGTTATTGATCTGACCCTCTATCATGAACCTTTTGGTCCCTCAACAGCAATATCTCAGTATATGACCTAATGGACACAAGAATAACATGCTCTGGAGCCCTGATGGCATCTCCTGGCATGTGCTCTACCACAAGTATCACAATGCAGCACAACTAATCTGGACTGCTCTTACACCTTGTACTGCTACGAGCCTGATGCTCGTGAGCTCTAACTCAGACCTGACTACCCCTAGTGATCCAACCCGCTATCCTGGGACTGTTGTGGTGGGGGCCTAGGTGGTCTTCCAAAATACAGAGGTATGGAACCACCCTGATCCTCTATCTAAAACTATGTGGGCTTAATCATCTTCTGTGGCTCTTTCTCGATCCTCTCGGTCGTATATTACTGATGTTGAAGCCCCTCTATGTTTCGTGCAATGGACTGAATCCGTGAGATATCCATATCATCATTAAGTGTGGCTTTAGTAAAAGCCCAATAACAATCATAAGTCAAAGAACTCAACCCTTATGACTTGGCTCTATAGCACGATTTAAGCAAAAGTAACTTTCCTAAACAATGTTTGTAGCTTCCTGCTTATAAAATGTGGTGTACAACACATTTATAAACAAGACTCTACTTGACACGGCTTGCAGACTCCCTAGGATACAATGTTGCTCTGATACAAAGTTTGTCACACCCCAAACTCGGGGGCGCAACTGGCACCTGATGCAAAAACTTAGCCCAAAGTTGACCCTGCTGAACCATTTGTCAATGGCGCATAGTAGCCACACACAAATCAAGAAAACAAACAAGTATATATTGGCTTAAAAATAAGTCCTCGACCGGCGAGGCCCCTGTCAATAGCTCTAAAAATAGCTACTCCCAACATTTCATATAAAGCAATAAGCAGGTAGCACATAAGTCCTGTTTGGGCCATCGAGGCTGCCATGATATCTAGGAAAGCATAAATGCTATGCAGGTCGTCGAGGCCACCATGATCTCTATACAAAAACTAAAAATATGCATAAATAATGTAAACTAGTCCAATGAGCCACTAAACTACCAACACAACAACAAGACTCAACTGGCTAGCAAGCTACAGCTAATAAACATACAAGGCCAAAATAGCCACCATCGTAGCTATGCAACCCAACAGACTAGTCTATAAGCCTCTATGAATACCATAATTGGTGGGATAGGGCCCCAACCTACCCAAAAGATATAACTAGCAAAAAGACAAACCTCTGAGACTCTTATGACCCCTAGAAGGAAAGGAGTCAACCAACTCGCTGAAAGCTCGGCTATGCTACCTGGAAGGTCTATCTGGTTGTCTCTCAGATCCTACAGGCATGAATGCAGCGCCCCCAGGCAATGAGGCATCAGTACAAAATAGTGTATCTAGTATGTAAGGCAAACAAAAAACTGAAACTGAAGTGTAAAGACTGAACCAAAGGGCATGAGTAAAATAAAAGTACAATACCTTACCTTCATGCAATAAGATACCATCTAAAGCACGTAGAAAATAATAACCTGATCTGGCCCCTATAAGCCCGGCAGATACAAACAGCACACAATCACACACATACTAGCCCATTTACCTGGACCCTAGTGATAATCTGATTTGAACTGTCTGAATGTACACGTGTCATGAATCAATACAACTCTGAGGCTGTGTGGAATAATATAAGTTTTTCCCCGTAGGTACAGTTTGCCCGTCCTGTAGGTACGGTCTGCCCGACCCGTAGGCACGGTCTGCCCGTTCTAAAGGCATGGTAATATAATATAACTGTTGCCTCATAGGTACAGTATGTCAGCCCTGTAGGTATGGTCTTCCCGGCTCGTAGGCACGGTCTGCCCGGCCTGAAGGCACTGTAACAGTAATCAGAATGTTGACTCCAAAATCCTGCAATGTTAGTGTCTGCTAAGGCCAAAACAAGCTCATATGCGACAGCTAGACGATAAAAACAGCACAACAATAGCAAGTAATCCCAGGTGACCTCAATACAAACATAACATGCTTTTCTAGGCCACTGAGTAAGTAATAGAGTGTTGCTGCTAGACATTTTATCATGTTGTGGTAGTGAACTCAATGGTATAAGGCTAAAGTCGAATAACGACATTATACAAGCTATAACAAGCTTAAACCTTCAGGTCATGCCAGAAAGTGAAAAGTAAGTCTTAACATACCTTTCAACCGAAACCCCAAAGGTGTCTCTATGAAGCTTGACCAACCAAAGGTAATGCATTAAATGCGAGAATCAACAAGGCTGCAAGATGAGCCATAGCCAATTGATAAGGCGTTAAGGTCATTACTATGACCAGCGCACTTTAACTCAAAAAATGACATCATAATCTCTACCAAACCAACAGTTAATAACCATAACAAGAAGTTATCAATATCTCACAAGAGCGGCGAGCTCCCGAGGTAATATAACAAGACATACTTCACATTGTTCAATTCGACAACCATCATACATGACTCCGATAAGAAGAACACAAACCCCCAAGTCCCGCCAACACCTTAACGCCATCAATATACAACAATAATATCCTAACTCAATAAGCCAAAGGGGCTGCCCGGAGCCACGGTATCCGAAACACCACTTCGTGGCTCAAAAATCTACAAAATGATATAAAAATATAAAAATACGAGGGATATGATTGGAAGAAACTTACCTTTACCATAATATTCTATTTATCAATCACAACAAACTACCTCAAATGTTCAATATCATTCCGCTACCACAACACTATGAAAATACATCAAAATGAACCTTACATCGTAGGAACCAATTTTTAACTTAAAGCCTTGAAAGTCTATGCAAATTAGGTGTACAACCTTACCTCGAAGTAGCCACATATTTTACCTAACTTGTAAAACAGATTCCGCACGAAAAACCTTCAACTACAACGAAAAACGATAAGAAATGGCATAGAATGACGCTTGCGACGAGAACACTTTTCCGAACTTGGGGCAAGGAGGAATCAAGCTAGAAGGAGGTGTTTTCTTACCTAGAAGTGCTTGGAACCCTTAACCATGGCTGATGGACGTTTTTATCTCTAGAAAATACGAAAATAAAATGTTTGTAAGTACAAAAGCCCCTTTTAAAGGCAGTCAAACCCGACCGGGTCCGTGACCCGGGTTGCCCAGACAGTCCACAGTAAAACGATCATAACTTCTTACTCTGATATCGGTTGGACGAATAATTTGATGCCTTGAAAACTAGACTCGTAAACCTTCGATTTGGTAGGTCGAGGGCCTTCTAAGGCTTTTTTTTTAATATAAAAAGTTAATTTTTTTCTACAAATAGTATTTAATATTTTTCTTATAAAAACTTATAATCAGTTATTGCTAAAAAAAAATGAGGCCCCTCAAATTTGGAGGCCTAAGGTAGTTGCCTTTTTCTTAAAGGGGTAGAGTCGCCCCTGATCAAAATATCATTTAATCTTGTGATCTTAAATATGACATGTGAAAAGTTGAGATTAAAGTATTGCTAAAAAAGAAAAGAATTTTTTAAACGGACTAAAAAATAAGATTAAGAAAGCAAATTAAAACGGAGGAAGTATAAAACTTTGAAAACTATCTTTTTCTCAATGACGACACATAAAGAAGATAAAAATGAAAGAACTAGGGTTTAGTTCTTCTCCTGGGCAGTACCTGGAAAGTGAAGGTGAATGTGTCCTGTGGTACAGTGACCTAGAATTTATTTCTTTTTGAAAAAAAAAAGGGAAGAGAGTTTGTCTGCAAAAAAGTTTGTTATACAATTCGTATAAGAATACATGCATCGCGTTTTAAATGGTTCAAATATACCCTGTATCATGCCATTTCAACGTCTCAACCCATTTTACACCTCTCCTCCGTTTGTTCTTCTACCAGAGTAGTATTTTCTTCTCTTCTGCAACCATTATCACACCGTTAACATCGTAACCACAATTTGATACAGAATTTGGAGTTTAGACAGCTTTACGTTTCTACAAAAGTGCTCTAGAAGCAATTTGATACAAAGTTGTCAATTTAGGAATTAGTTACCTTTTTCTTCTCTAAATTTGTTTAACGTTGCTTTGAAAATGTTGTAATTGAAAAAGAAAAAAAACGAAAAGACACTTCTAAAAGAAAGTCTAAACAAACAGTATGCAAATTAGTTTGAGTATGTCACATGATAAACTTCAAAAAAAAAGTGTAACTTGGATTCATAAAATCATCAATCAAGTGATAATCAATATCTTTGAAAAAAAAAATAGGATGAAGAACAAGTGGAAGGAAGGTGTAAAATTGGCTGGGGAAGTAAGGTGGCATGCCGCATGACATCCACCTCATTTAAATGACAATGTCACGTGAGATTGAGGCCCTAATGGAGGTGAGGTATATTGAAACCATTTAGGTAACTACGAGGATATTTTTGTATAGATAGTATAACAGAAGATACAACCGATTCTTTCGCGTAGTAGAGGGACAAATTTGACCCTTTTCCCCAAAAGAATGCGACATTGAATTCTTAAAAAGAAAAATTGACTATTGCCAAAAAAGAAATTGGAGATCAAAAGGCCACGTAGAAACTTGCATTCTACTAGCATGATTACAGGAAAATCTGATGCAGCGAAGAGTTTAGAGGAAAAAGTTTATTTTATTTAAAGGAAAATAATTATCCATACATTAGGAAAAACTCATGCTAACCTAAAAAAACACAGGCTCTGCACATGGCAACATTTGTACAGTCACGAAGACTTCTACAGTTTACTTTTTACACCCTTGTATAGTACAGTTACTTTTATCTCATCGCCAGTGGCATCAGGTATGTTTACCCTATCTGAGCCCTCACCTAATCGCTAACCCGACTCTAGGTATACCTCAAACTAATAATGTACAACTCAAGTACTACAAACATTTTTATTTCTAAACATGCTCCATGCTAACTGATAGAGCCAAATCCAGACAACAGAACAAAGACGAGGACACAACCTAGCCTCAGTTAGCTGTACAATTTCCTTCCTATGCCATCTAAGCAGAATATGAAGCCAGAATGCTGATCCTCCTCTCTGCAAAACATGCAACACCTAATTAGAGATGCACTCAAGCTCTGGGCAAAAGTGCGACACTCTGCGACCATAGCACTTATTGGAATTCAATAATATCACAAACAAATTTAAACTATTAAGTGCAAAGTTCCAGAATTTATGGTGGGGAGAGGGGGGAAGGGAGCTTCATCAAGTACAAAACTAGAGTATACCAAAACTAGAATTAGATAAAGAGATATCGAGTAAACTAGGGAAGAAAATTTGATAACCCATCATGAACATAAAATGAGATATCAGTCTAACAAAATACAGACAGGTAAAAGACATGACTTATCGCAAGGCGAGGAGTGGAGGCAAAAGAAAGAATACCTCCAGCAGCAACTAGTTTCTCTACACGGGCAACTATGTGCTTTCCATAGGTATATTTCTTCAGAGCATTTAGATGAACCTTGATTCGGTTGAGAATTAGTTCAAGTTGCTGGTCATCACACGTCTCCAGCACTTTCTGTACAACATAGTTTGCATACTGATCTTTCATCATCACCTGCACATTAAATCATAAAGAAACGAGCGCCTATGAACACCAGCAAGATATTTTTCCTACTGCCTGAAGTTGAGACAATTGCTCACAAATACCCTCTCTCCATAACCAAAAAGAATTTGACAGGGTCTGGAGTACAAAGTGAAAGTACGTAATTTTCAGCATGAATCTAGACATCAGATCCTACTTCTCAAATAAATATCACATACTTGGAAACTATATACACAAGTATTATAATTCATAATTTTTGTAATTAAAGATATTATATAATGTTTTTAAGGAAATCATGATTGAACATAAAAAGTTATTTGACTCCCTAAATAGTAACTGTCATATAACATAAGGAAATTGAGTACCCATGTCCAAGAAGTATGCATGATAAGTTCTGAAATAAAATTTTCAATACATAGGATAAGAAAGAAAAACTGGCATAAGGTGATAACTTACAAATCTCCACCAGAACCATATTTAATGGAAGAAATGTGGTTTACAAAGTAACTATCCTCCAATTTTCCACTTTGAACAGTTTTTCTTTTCCTTCGTTCATTTAGGGGTCGTTGGTTGGAGAACAAGTTATACCGGGATTTTAATACGAGGATTAAAGAATGACGGGATTATTTAGTTGATATATGCTAGGTGTTTGATTCATTGGACTAAAATGGAATATTTGATATATAAAACATTGGTTTGGTTTTACTTTAAATAAATTAGGATAAACATTTGTTTCCAATTTTAACCTTGACTTTTTTAAAGGACTTTATGAGATGAGCTTTCTTGAAGAACATCTTTGTCATTTTTGGTGTTTTATCCCGTGACTAGTAATCCCGGGGGATTGTTATCCCACATTGAGTGTGGTATAAAAATAATACCACAATTGTAGTAGAAACAATTCCAGGATTGTTAATCCTCGAATCAAAAGTCCAGCCAAACGTGAGATAAAATAGTCACATATTCTATCCTGGATTTTATTATCCCTTATCCCACCAACCAAACGACTTCTTAGGTTCTTAAATAACAAATATTCAAACAGATTTACTGGTGTCATTTATTCAATAAGATAGACACAAACAACAGTAAAATTCTTTGGCTCTCTTTCCTGGTTCAACCATACCTATTATTTCTTTTATATAAAAGTATCTTATACTGTTATAAAAATCATTTCCACAATTTGTTTACTTATGCTACATGTGAACTTAGTATTTTGTTTCTTTGTTTAAGTCAACAATTGCTTTCTATGTTTACATTTTTTTTGGATGAAATAAGAAGGATATCATTAACAAAAAGCATCAAGAAGATGCAAGCATTACAAAGAAAGATATTATCAGCTCCCAGGAAGGCAAAAAAAAAAGCTATCACTGCTATCAACATAGATCTATGGAGCTGATAAATTCTAGGAAAGAATCAACAGTAATTTCAGAGAAGTGATTGACCCAACTAAAAAGACTAATCAAACATCTAGCCTTACGAGAAGGGATGGGATTTTAAAAAAAAAAAAAAAACTGGAGAAGGGATGGGAGTTGGGATGCCATCAAAACACCTTTTGTTCCTCTCTATCCATAAGCACCACAAAATAAAAGGAGGAGCGAAAGACCAGATCTTTTTAATGGACTTCCCGACTTTCCAGGAGCTCCAACACACAAAAGCCTCTCTCAGAGGGCCTGGCATGGCCCAAGTCAGTCCAAAAAGAGAAAAGAACATGTTTCAAAGGTCTGTGGAAACAGTGCAATGAAGAAATAGATGATTGATAGATTATGAGTTGCACAAGCACATGTAGCATATGTTGGCAAAATGGAACTTCCTCCTCATAAGATCATCCTGAGTTAAGCAAGAACCTTTAATTGTGACCCAACTGAAACAGTTGATTTTTGGAGGCATCTTAGTTCTCCAGATAAGTTTCCAGGGCCAAAGATCAATAAGTGTCTTCCTTGAGCTTAGATGCAACTTGCAAGTAGCCTTCTTTGACCGAATAGAAGCCATCCCTGTTACTTCCCCAGTGAGTCTATCCCTGCCTTGACTGTGGACTGGGCTTATCTGAATGGTGGCCATGAGAGCCATAAATTCTTCCAACTCCCAGTCATTTAGATTTCTCCTCAGAGTCACATTCCAAACATTATCTTCCCTACACTGAGAGATGGTTGAGTCTAGATTGGATGCAATCTGAAAGATGCTTGGAAATACATCCATAAGAGGAATGTTTCTCAGCCAAGTGTCTTTCCGGAACTGGATATGCTCCCCACTTCCCACCTTAAGAGAAGCATTGCTAGAGAAGACCTCCCACAACTTCCGTATAGCTTTCCAGACCCCAGGGCCATAAGGGGTTGTGACTTCATTAGAGCACTAGTGACTAGTGCTACCAAATGTGGCTTGGATCAACTCCTTCTGTAGACCAGTTGTCTCCTGATTGTACCTCCAGTGCCATTTCATTAGCATACACTTGTTATGTAATGCCAAGTCTTTAATCCCTAAGCCTCCAAACTGCTTTGGCATGGTGACTTTGGCCCATTTCACAAGGTGGAATTTGTGGTCCTTATTATTGCCTTCCCAAAGGAAGTCTCTCCTAATCTTGTCAAGTTGCTTTTGCACCTCAGCTGGCAGAGGGAAGAGGGACATAAAATAGGTGGGAATACTATCCAATACACTATTGATTAGTGTTACACTGCCCCCTAGTGAGAGATATTGTTGCTTCCAGGAAACCAATCTTCTTTCAAACTTTTCCACAATAACATTCCATGCCCCAACTGATTTTTATCTAGCACCCAGTGGTAACCCCAAAATAGGTAGTGGGAAAGGAACCAGTTGAGCAACACATGATGTCTGCCAAATTCTCCAAGTCAGCTACCTCATTAACAAGGTAGATAATACTTTTAGACATGTTAATGTGGAGTCCTGACATGGCTTCAAAAAGCATAAGAGTGAGGTTAAGGTACTGCACTTGAGATTTCTCAGCTTCACAGAAGATCAGAGTGTCATCAGCAAACAAGAGATGTGATATAGAGACTATAAGACTAGAACCATTGCCCACCATAAATCCTTCTAGCCTGTAACTGATTGGCCTTTTCTGACATCCTACTCAACTCCATCACCTTGCCTAATGCCTTCCATAGGAGAGAAAAAGCCCACAGGACTTCTGCTTACCAGTAAAGTATTACTGTGGAAAAGCTGTATTTAATCCATCTAACCCACTTTTCTCCAAACCCCATCGGCCTTAGGATTGAGATAAGGAAGGATCAATTTAGCTTATCAAAAGCCTTCTCTATATCAAGCTTAAAAAGAAGACCAGAGGTACCACTTTTCTGCTTCCCGTCCAAAACTTCCAATCAGATATTTGCCTTCCTTGAACAAAGGCATTTTGAAAACCAGTCACTAGACTTCCAATCACCTTCTTAAGCCTTTCAGCAAGTACTTAGGCCAGGATCTTGTACACACTACCGATAAGGCTAATAGGTCTAAAGTCTTTAAGTTCTATGGCACCTTTCTTTTTAGGGACAAGTGCAATAAAAGAAGCATTGAAGGATTTCACCATGTGGCCATTACTATGAAAGTGATTGAGGGTACCCAAAATATCCAACTTGTTAATACTCCAATACTCCTGGTAAAAAGCCATTGAGAAACCATCTGGCCTTGGGCTTTTATCTGGAGCACAAGAATTGATAGCATTCAAAACCTCTTCTTCTTCAAAAGCTTGTTCTAAAGCATTCTTTTCACCTGTGCTTAGGCCACCCAGACCCTCAAAAGAAGTTGTGGGCCTCCAAGGGTTCATTTTCAAAGTATAAATATTGAAAGAAATCAAGAATTGCTTCTTTCACCTGCTCTTTCCTTTCAATCATGTTATCACCAACCTGTAACCTGTCAATGTGATTGTACCTCCTGTGAGAGTTGGCTAGCCTTTGGAAGTACGTGGTGTCTCTATCTCCTTCCTTCAACCACAAGCACCTAGATTTTTGTCTCCATGAAGTTTCCTCTGCTTTTGCTAGGTTCTGGATCTCTAGTTTTAATTGCAGGATCTTGTTCTTTTCAATTTGAGTCAATACCCTTCCCTCAGTTGCCTGTTCTGCTAACCGAAGATCATCCATAGCTTTGTTGGTTCTAGTACTAAGCTTTCAAAGACCTCTTTGTTCCAACTAGAGAGATCTTTCTTCAAAAAATTTAGTTTCTGAGAGAGAATGAAATCTGGAGAGCCATTAACTATCAATGTTATGTTGCAGCTATGTCCCTCTATCTGTATAATTACCGCTATTTTTTTTGATAACCGTGGTGTCCGGGCCATCTTGCGCGCACCTCAACTAATTCCATGGGATACCTGCCACCTCCCACCAGCAACAGCTACCAAGTAACACTTTCCACCAAGGCTAGAACAGATGGGAAGAAATCACCTAGTGTTTTGTCTCTGGTGGGAATTGAACCTGAGACCTCATGGTGCTCAACCAACTTCAATGACCACTACGCCACACCCTTGGGTGCATAATTACCGCTATTTTTTCTCCATATACAAATAAAAAGAAAGTCTTTCAACTAAATAATGAAATAAACAGCTAAAAGATCTCCTTTTGTTACCACTTCCAACATGCTCTATCTTTAATAGCTACGATCAAGGCCACCTAAGAAGAGAAATCATATCTGAGTAGTGAGTAGATCTTATATTAGACAGCCAAAAGTACAGAGAACTCTAAGTAAGCTTGTGCATACCACTAGTCAAGAAGCATCTGAAAACTAACAAACCTGAAGAGGACCATGTTCATCTTCGGAACAAAGCATCTCATCTACCAAGGTCTGGTGTTCTTCAGGAGTTCCAAAGGTTAAACACTTCTCCACAACATTTGAAGCAAATTTCTGCTGGCTCATCTGAACTATCTTCCCCATCAGCTTATTAATTATAGAAGTGCGCTCCACTGGCTTTCCATGTTCCAATACGTGCTGTTACAAAAAAAAATCAGTACTACAGAAGTAGTCCAACATCTAAGCTAAGACACTAAGAGAGAACAAATCCCTCTACCAAACCCCCCAAAATGGGAGAGATGATGACCTCGGTCTGATTCTTATCAACTGTACAACATTGACACATGAGAATGCATGAAGATTTGCCAAGAGTAAGAATGCATAAACTTTAAGAATAAAAAATTGTACACCAATCAACATGGAATTTATATAAGTGTTGACATCAATTTTCATTTATTGGCCCATTGAGAGACAAATGAAAAGTCCATAAATATAAAGAATGGTGGTATTTCAGAGAAGGCCTTCCCCACAATGCACTGTCTAACAGATGAATAAATTAAACACCAAAAGTTCATGTACCAATCTTTTTCCAAAAAATAAAATAAAAAGGAAACCAGTATGGAAAGAACATGATGGTTAAGCTTTAATAAACTAGTTCACATCTTCTGGTAAATTAGCATTCTCTGGAAACATCTCATTGGTAATGAGCTATGGAGGTTGAGATATGCAGCAGACCTGAACGACATAATTCCCATATTGATCTTGCGCCAGCATGCAAATAGATTGCAAAATCTCCTTCATCACAATGTTCTGTGTTTCAGGGTTATGGCAATGTTCCAAGACTCTCTGTCATGAGAAAGTAAATAGAGAAATAAAGATCATCCCGTGGACACAGAAAACCAAAGAAAAATAAAAATTTACAGGCAATTCAGTTTGACCTGTATGACCCGACATCCATATGGATGGGTGGACAATGTCACAACTTGATCATAAAATGTGGAAACGATGAACTGGATGGCATCCTCAGGAATGCATTCGATACACTTCTGGATAACATGATTTCCATTCTGATCTCTAACACAGTGCATAGCATGACCATCAAGCTCTTCCACCATTGTGGTTTGCTGATCCAGATCAACAACCTCTACGGCCTGAAATATTGAAGAGGACATAAGAAAAGAGAATCTCAGATATTCAGCAGTGATGTGTCATAGAAGAAATCCTTACAACAGTATGATGCATAGAAGATGTGTATATGGGATTATAAATATGCCAATTTCCATTTGGTGAGACACTAGGTACAATTCAGACCTAAGCCCAATCAATAAATTCATAATACAGAATCAATAGTCCTATAGCAATACAATTACAGACAGGAATCAAGGCCACCCTATCGAAAGCCTTTGGATACCAGTAAATCCTAAAAAGTCAATTTTAGGCAACACTTTCATTTAATAATTTTTTTTTAATTGGTCACTTTCATAATAATAATTCAAAATCATTCCTTTCGCATTAGACCAAGATGGTATCAACTTTCCAACCTTACAAAGGGTATGCCATTAACTAAATACAAAAATAAGCTTAGATGGTTTCCATTTACTTGGGAGAGTGAATTTTGGCCTACTAAGACAAGAACTTTGCATGATATTTGACAAAGAAAGTTGTTACGTCATAACAGTCCGATCATAGGAAACAACGGAATATTTTGGACGTTCAGTTCCTTATCACATAGTATACCCATTTTTAACAAGGACAGAAGCAACTAATGTGGCTTCCGGGGAGACAATCTACCATAGGAATAAGATAGCCCCAGTAATTCAGCTTACGAAGAAATGAGATTCCGCTTTACATGACAGGAGAATAGCCAAGTTGCAAAGGTATCAACTTTTTCCACAGCTCTAGCAATATGTAGTCAATTTTGCGACATAACTCTCCAAAACGAATGAACTATTTTCCCAGTAATCGCTATGGTAATCCTCTAGCAGGTTTCCGCGGAAAAAATACAAGATTTTTAAAGACAAAGAAGAGGGGAAAGAAATATGCAGAGAAAGGAAAAGACGAGAACATTAAAAGAAAAAACAGAAGCCAGTGATGGGAAATTGAAACAACACAGCAATGCCTTTCAATTATCGAATGACTAGAGTTTCCAAAGACAGGCCTATTTTGTGATTTTAACTTCTCAGCTAACATTATTTGCTAAATTACCACACATACGCCAGCAGAGAAGAACAGTAATAGCCTGTTTGCCAAGTTTTTGGGAAGCTAGCAACACTCCTTTTTTGTTCAGAAAGAGCACTTTTCTTTTGAGACTTGAGGTGTTTGGCCAAAACAGAAAAGTGCTTTTGAGCAACAGCAGAAACAATTTTTTTACTTTTGGGATGAAGCTACAAATTCTATCTTCTGCCAAGATGCAGAAGCAGAAAATTAATTTTCTCAAGACAAATATTCTTACTATAGATTTATATTTACCAAACTATCATTATTAATTTAACCGTTTCCTTTCTTCTTTTGTGTTTCTACCATTCCTTATCTGTCTCTTTCTCATCCTCCTTGGAATAGGCTCTCAGCTATAAATGTGATCTCCTTTTTCTTTTTCTTTTCTACCATTTTTTCTCTTCCTCCCCTCCTCTTCCTCATTGAAATAAAGAAGGCAGAAGCAAAAAATTATTATTTTTTTCAAGATAAATATTCTTACTATAAATTTTTGTTTACCAAACTATCCTTTATTAATTTAACCTTTTCCTTTTTGGTTTCTACAATTCCTTATCCTTCCTCCTCCTCGTCCTCTTTGGAATAGTCTCTGAACTATCTTTTATTTTTCATTTCTACTGTTTCTTCTCTTTTTCTGCTCCTCTTCCTCTTTGAAATAACAAAGGCAGAAGCAGAAAATTAGTTTTTTTCAAGACAACAATATTTTTTGAGAAAGGCAACTTTAGTTTTTTCAAGACAACAATATTCTTACTATAAATTTATATTTACCAAACTATCCATTATTAATTTAACCTTTTCCTTTTCCTTTTTGTTTTCTACCAATCTTTGTCCTTCTCCTCATCCTCCAACTATAAATACGATCTCCTTTTTCTTTTTCTTTTCTACCGTTTCTTCTTTTCTTCTTCTCCTCTTCGAGAATTAGAGCTAATCGCCAAAATCAAACACTTTTCATGAGGTACAATTTCTTCTTTGCTTTTGCAGTATATCAGTTATATCAACTCTAACTTCTACTTTTGCTGCAATTTTGTTTTGGGCCTGTTTACATGTATGAAAGAACATGTGTTCTTGCGTTACCGTACTTTTATTTAATTTTTAAGTATATGCAAATACAAGACTTGATTAAAGTTTTTCGTAGTAAATATTTTAAATTCATTTCTATGTTTAAATTAAATAATACTATTTTTTTTTATCGGGAAAAAGATTTAATTGATTGTAACAAGGCCAACATGACCGTATAGAAGAGGCATACCAAAAAAAGAGGAACCTACAAAATATGATTCTCTCCAAAAGACACCCAATCCTCTATACATACAGGAACTACATGGGTGCACCAAAAGAAAATAAGGGATCGAAGACTACTTCTCAACTGAGCAAAACTCATCTCTACTCCTTCAAAAGCTCTCCTATTCCTCTTTCCAAATGACCCACGTATGCGCAAGAGGAGTAACAATCCACACCTTGTGCCTTCTTCTTCTCGCTCCACTCTTCCAACTGAACACCAACTCCGTCACAGATCTTGGCATTACCCAAGAAACGCCAAACCATTTGAATATATCCTCCCATAACCTCGTGGCTAAATCACAGTGTAATAGAATATGATCCACATCCTCACCCGTCTCTTTGCAAAGGAAACACCGGCTCAAGCAGACAACCTTTCATTTTCTAAGATTCTCCGCCGTCAAAATCACTCCTCTAATAGCTAACCATATGAAGAAACTCACCTTCCTCGGCACCTTAGGTATCCAGACCGAACCATATGGGAACATCTCCTCCGCCCTAACTGGGAGCTTCTCATAAAAGGACTTAACTGAGAACACTTTGTTATCCCCCCAACTCCCAACTCAAAAGTATCGTATATCTAGACTGGCTCGCATTGCTCTTGAAGTAAAACACGCAGTCTCAGAAGCTTGGTCACCTCCCAATCCTGGAAGTTTCTTCTAAACCTCAAATCACAAATATTCACATCCCCTTGTGTTCCCCTAACTTGTTGAACAGACCCATCCCTTTGGCAAGAAACCCTATACAAAATCGGAATTCATCCTTAAGTACCAAACCTCCACACCACTTATGCCCCCAAAAACTAACTCTACTCCCATCCCCAATCTTAAAACCAATGTTGTCATAAAAGACTTCCACCCCTTCATGATATTCCTCCACACACCACACTCGAAAGGCATAGTGATCCTATTTCTTCTCCATCCCCCTTCCATTTCGCCATATTTATCCGCTATCACCCCTCTCCAAAAAGCATCTCCCTCGACCCCAAATCTCCACAACCATTTATCCAAAAGTGCTTTGTCAAAACACCTTCAAATCCTTAATCCCAAGACCTCCCCACCGTTTAGGTGAAGTCACGGTCTCCCATCGAACTAAGTGAAACTTCTTTGCCCCATCCTCCGCATCCCAAAGAAAATTCCTTTGCAACCTTTCCAACTTCCCTATAACAATGGTAGGAGCGTTGAACAGGGACATACAATAAGTAGGTTTACTCGATAGAGTGCTGTTAATAAGCACTTCCTTACCTCCTTTGGAAAGGTATCTTTTTTGCCATCCTGCTAACCTCTTCTCTACCCTCTGAATGACTCGATTCCAAACACCAAGATCCTTGTTTACCGCGGCTAGAGGTAAGCCCGAGGTAGGCAGTAGGAGAACCCCAACCCCTGCATTGTAGAACTTGGGCAAGCAAATCAATGTTATCCACTGCACTGACAGGAATGACCTCGCATTTTCTGAGGTTAATTTTAAGCCCCGACACCACCTGAAACCAAGTTAATACTTGTCCAAGGCAGTCCAACTGGATCCCATCTGCGTCAGAGAACACCAAAGTATCATCTGCAAATAAAAGATGTGTAACCGACACGGTACCAACACCACGAACCGGTGCTTTGAACCCTGTGATATGCCCGCCTAAAGTCGCTCTATCCATCATCCTACTCAGAGCCTCCATCACCAGGATAAAAGGCATAGGTGATAAAGGATCTCCCTGCCTCAAACCTCTCGAACTACCAAAGAAACCACAAGAACTACCATTCACCAACACCGAGTATCTTACCGAAGAGACGCAAAAACTAACCCACTTCCTCTGTTTCTCCCCAAATCCCATTTTCAACAAAATGAAATCAAGGAACTTCCAATTTACATGGTTATAAGCCTTCTCTAGATCTAGCTTGCACAAAACACCCGGCTCACCCTGTTTCTTCCTCAAATCAACCACTTCATCAGCCACCAAAGCTGCATCCATGACAAAAGCATTTTGCGAAGAAGCGACAGTCTCGTCCATAACTCTCTTAAGTCTATTAGAAAGCACCTTGAAAATAATCTTGTAGATGCTTCCCACTAGACTAATAGGTCTGTAATCCCCGATGCTGGAAGCCCCTCTTTCATGGAATAACGACAATGAAAGAAGCATTTAAGCTTCTCTCAGAATCACCCCTCTCTTGGCACTCATCAATAGTACTCAAAACATCATATTTGACTGTGCTCCAACAATGCTGAAAGAAAGCTAGAGTGAAACCATCTGGCCCGGGAGCTTTGTCCCCCGCACAACTCTCAACCGCCACAAGCACTTCCTCCTCCTCAATAGCCCTCTCTAACCACTCACAATTATCCCCTCCAATATGATTAAAATCCATCCCTTCCAAACTAGGCCTCCACTTCGCTTCCTCTTAGAACTTCCTTCTCCCCCTCATAATGTCTACCCTCCCCCTCGTAATGTCTACCCCCAACCTCCACAGATTCTATCAAATTTCTCCTCCTATTCGCAACCACTACCCTATGAAAAAAAATTGTGTTAGAATCCCCCTCTTTCAACCATAATGCCCTCGATTTCTGTCTCCAACTAGTCTCTTGAGCCAAAACCAAAGAAGCTAGTTCCCCTTTTAACGCTTCTTTCTTCTCCTTTTCCCTCCCGTCTAACTCTCTTCCCACCTCTAATCTTTCTAGCTCTCCCACCTCAATCATAATCTCTCATTTTCACCTCTACCCTCCCAAACACTTCCTTATTCCACACCACATAGCATGTTTAAAGAAAGTTCAGTTATTTTTAAAGTTCAAAGGTCGAGTATAGACTCAAAGTTGAATGTTTTGAGCACAGACTCACAAATAGTTCAGTTAAAGAACTAAAGTGGAGTAAAACCTCCAAGAATGATTTCAGTATTTCTTAAACATAGATTCTAAAGTATGAGCATATAATTATGTTTTGGGAGGACTATTTAGCACCGAGATGGGTAATATCTTTCTTAAGCATCTTTAGTTTTTTAGCAAGCTTGAAAGACGGTCTCCCCTACATGACATAGTTGCTCCACCACTCCGCTACTTTATCTCCAAAATCTGTTGTTTGCAACCACATATTTTCAAATCTAAAAGGAGATCTCATCCTTCTACCCCTGCTACCATCCAGTAAGATAGGAAAGTGATCTGAGACCAACCGCAGAAGAAGGGACTGGATCACATTTGGTGTCAACTCCTCCCAAGAAGTAGACACAAGGAATCTATCCCGCCGAGATTTAGAGATTGAGTCCTCCGATCTAGTCCAAGTGAAATTGGCACCTGACAAAGGTAAATCACTAAGAAAATGATTATCAATAAACTCTGAAAGCTCCTCCATAGCCCTGGATATCACCCTGCAACCTAATCTTTCCTCCGGAAACCTTATAGTATTAAAATCCCCCCCCCCTAACATCCAAGGAATCTCCCACCTCTCCACACATGCCGCTAATTTCTCCCAGAAGGCAACTTTAGACCCTTCCCCTACTGGTCCGTACACACCCCCAAAACCCCACTCCCAATGTTCTTAAACCTTGCACCAATTAAGAATTCCCCTTTGTTAACCTCCAAACATTCTAGCTTCCTCTTATCCCAAAGAACTAGAATTCCTCCCACATGCTGAAAGATAGTCATACTTCACCCACCTTCCACCCCACACACTCCTCACTATGCTATCCGATAAAAACTCCATTTTAATCTCCTGAATACATATTAAATCTGCCCCCCAATACTTAAACCCTACCTTCAAAATAGCCCTTTTGTTGGGTCATTCATCCCCCGCATATTCCAACTAATAATTTTAAGATCCATCTACAAACTTTCTTTTTTCCTTTCCCACTCTTCTCTCCCTCAACCCCCCTCAAATACCCTATTCGCCTCCCTATTTCTCCTACCATACACCAAAATCCTACCACCCCCCTTAAGCGCTTCCATGTTTTGAGAATTCTTTTCCTCCACTTCTTTATTCCTCAAAGTCACATTCCCTCTAACCTCTTGGTCAATACTATTCAAAAGGTCAATAACTTTCCCCTCCATTCCTTCAAACGACGCCCCCAAGAACTTCCCAAAATTAATATACTTCTCGTCTGTCCATTTAGAAATATTACTCCCCACCTTCCCAGATCTCACAAGAATGGGGTCATCATCTGTCCCACTGCAAACCTTTGCAATGTCCATTTGATGCACATCATCTGGACAAGAAGCATTAGAGCAAATCCCCCCCTCTACATCCCTCCTATTTGCCAAATTGCAAAACGAAGCTCCCTGTAAGGAGGACCCAGCTGAACCCACCCCCAATTCACCGCTAGCATGCCCTCCGGAGAAGCAAATAGCATTCTCCGACCCCTGACTTCCAGCAATAGAAGATTCTACCACAACACCTAGACTGGAAATTGAGATTTTGCACCTAACTTTCTCAGAAAGATACCCGAGATGCGAACCCGAAAGTTGACGACAGCTTTCAGAGAAAGAAAGAAGGCCTCTGGCAACCCCAGACCCGTTAATTCTGCCAAAAGAAGACTCTGAGGTCTTTCCACTGCAATTTCGAGCCCCACCAGCCCTACAGTTGCCAAAAACGAGCTTTCCGGCATTGGAAACTCTAAGAACTGGGTCGCCAGATGCCACAGCACCGAGAAACCCCCTCTCTCTCCTCCTGGGACTCGTCGGCCTTCCTATATGTATCCGCTACTCCTTTCGGCACCCCCAAAGGAGAAAAAGAATTTGCGGAAGAAAGAACTCCGGTAGGTTTGACAGTCGCAAAAGCTAGAGATCGGCGGCCCTACGCAGAGGTCGCAGGTGGTTCAAAAAAATCGAGGGTGGTTTTTTTATTATGAATCGGTCTAGCTCTATTAGTGAACCAGTTTAAATTCCTCCTCCAAACCAGTTCACTAATCCAAGGGTAAGACTGTCTTTTCCCCTCTCTTCTTTGCCCTATCCCTGTTGAATTCCAAAAAACCTTTTGCTCTTTTTTCGAGTGCCGCATCGGGTCTAATAACCGTAGAAGACGATGGATGTGACCTCCAAGCTTCAACAAACCTGCTAGACAACCCCCTCTTTCTCTCTAACTCCTCCTCCCCTCTTTTCCTCTCCACCTTGACCCCCGCTAAGAATTTCAGGGTTAAACTCTGGTGTTAACTAGACCTTAAAACTCTCGTCTCCTTCATTTACCACCATAGACACCGGCATTCTCCCCCTTTCCTCACCAAAATTCTAACCCTTGACACATCCATGAGATTGCAATACGCCTCCAAAAAAAAACCACACTCATCTCCAATGTTTCTAAAAAGATCATTACACCAAAGGTGAAGCGGCAGCCCTACAACGCTCACCACCCCAGTTCCCGGTCTTTTCCTTTGAATATCCAGAACTATCTCCTCAGACCAACTATGTAGTCTAAGAAAATTATCCTCCATCCATCTCTCACCCTCCCGAAGAACGCGACCAGCCTCACACGCGTCAGGGAATCTAAACATAAAAGTTGAGTCTCCCATAGAGGGTACTTTGATCCAAGTATCAACTGCCCAGCTCTTTGCCACCCACGCTGCCACTGGATCTGGAGAAGTAACCCCTCTTCTCAAATCTTCCCACCAAACACATGGCGAGGAAAGATTTCCTTTCTGAGATGTGCCCCGACGATACTCTGAAACGAGACTCATACTCTCCCGCAAGCCTTTTGCATCCTCCGTCCAGAGAAAGGGCAGGAAAAATCAAACTTTCCTTGTAAGGCTTAGATTTGAATTTTTCAGCTTCTAGAGAGAAGGAGTCTCTCTCTCTAGACATCACTGTAAAATGACCTTGATACTATCATTTTTCATAATGACACTCAAAAGCACTCTTTGAAAAGATTGGTCGAACACAATCTGCTTATCGCATAAAGAAAAAGTACTTCTCAAATGAATTGGCCAAACACAAACTACTACTCCTTTTTGACAGAAGAGCTTCTAAACATAAGCAGTTTTTGGCAGCGTGGCTAAAAATGCTCTTAAAAGGACACATAAGATGGAGATAAAAATCATCATGAATGACACTACACATCATACATTATAGTGAATTAGAATACAAATCCAGATTATAAAGAGTATAAAGACGGTATGGCAATCAATTTATGAACAGATATAATTACTAACACATTTAATACCTTCTGGATCACTCGGCAACCATACATTTCAAGAGAAAGTGCAAGTACATGCCCATTGAGCTGGTCAGCTAGTTCTCTAATCTGAGATGCACTTCCATGTTCAAAAAACTGAAAAAGTGAAAAAGAAAAAAAAAGAGAACAAAGAAGATCATGTTTCTGATTCCTTATGATTCAGATCATTTTGCTCACAAAGCGAACACAAGATACGCCAAATATTGACTTAGGCTAACAAGAACATCCAAAATGATAGCGAAAAAGTACATGTCTGCACGAACACACCTTTTGGATCACATAATTACCGAACACATCAGTCATCAATGAGAGAGCTTGTGGCATAATTTCCCGGAAAACCATGTTATTCTCCTCTGTGGTAGCAGTCTCCAATTTTTGTTGAATGAACCTGCTTCCGTACTGGTCCGCACTGATAACAGAATACTTTTGATCAACTTATAAACTTATAAAATTCCAGATGAAATGGAAGGAAAGAAGTATTAGACAGTAAATTTTACCTGAACTCCACAACATGGCCTTCAATCTCCGACAACTCAAAACACTTACTTTTGTTGCTCTTAAACTCGTCCAATAATGAAGAAGCAAAGCTTTCTCCCAAGTTAGAACCAGAGTCAGAATGCCAAGCTCCCATTACACCAGATAAGTTCCTCATTCCTAAAGGAAAATGTACATTCCTTTCTCCATACCTCACAGGACTACCATGCCCAAAGGGGGAATTTTGAAGAGCTGCACCAGCCAAAGGACTTCCAGGATACGACATATTAACACCAAGAGCTAGATTACCATAGTAACCATGATTGAAGCCACCAGATTTTCCAAGACAAGAAAAACCATACTGTGATTTTTGAGACGCAAGCAGTGCCCCAATATATGCTTTCTGAAGCTCAAGAAAATCCATGTATGAATTGCCTAGAGATTCCCTGTTAACAGTTGGGTCATTGACAGCTGATAGCTGAGCAGCAAGATACTCGGTTGATCTCAAGTACTGAGGGTGCATGGGATCCATCTGATGCAATTGCACGGAACCACCCAAGGTCTGATTACCAAGTCTATTAATGTTCTGTAATTCAGCTGCAACAGCCAACAGATTAGGACCCAAATTCAGGCCTCCTCCAATTGATCTAAGATCAATTCTGCAGGCACCCATTGCTCCCCCAGCAGCAATATTTTCAAATAATGAAGGAAAATTACCACCACCAATTTGGTTTTCCGACATCGACGGTGATGAAGGGTTCATACCATAACCTCCTAAAACATATGGAGACAACATTGAATTAGGACTATCAACAATTGGATATTGAGATGGTGAACTTCCTCCACTACTGAGAGTTGGGGTAGAAGGCCCTTTCAAGTATGAAGCAGCAGAGCAACATGCAGATTCATGAAACTGAACTGATTCAGACTTGTTCAAATAGGAATGCTGCTTCATAGGATTTTGATCCTTCTGCAAATGAAAGAGGTTCTGATGATAGTCAATCTCATTATCAATCTGAGTGTTTTGATGCTTTCGTTCATCTCCCATAGCATTCACCGACAGACCCATGCCAGAAAATGCAGTTACCAGATCAGCATGCTCCCCCATATTAGATGAAATGTTTTCTGATGTGTTAGGGACATCTAGGTTTCTTTTGTCTATTGAGCTTATCCTTCCTCCTCCAGCAGAAGGAATACGAGGACTAGGAACTCTAGCTACAAGCTGAGGGTCAGGGGTGGTATTTTGTGACAATAATGCACCCAAAGCAGAAGCAGAAGCATAAGATTGAGAGCCTGATGTGTTGACTTTTTGGAGTGCAGATGTGCCTTGAATCTTTGCCTGAGAATGTAATTCATCCAAAGATGTCAACTCGTGATGGAGATGAGCAAATTGGGACTCAGAAGGATCAACAACATCACCGAATGCACGGCTAGCTGGACGAGATGAATGCCTTGAAGTAGATGTTGTGTGACTCATACCATCCTACATTTTGAAAGAAGTCTCAGAACAATATACCCAGAGACCTTCAGATGAAGTCAGCATAAAGAAAAAGATCTCGCTTAGCAACAAGCTGAATAAAGGAAGAATAACAAAGCAACTTGCAAGCACACTGAAAAAGTAATCATAAGAACTAGGTAAATAGCAATGTTCAGTAAAAAATTATGTTCTATAAAGATAAAAGATATGATCGGATAACAGATATTACTCATCAAACAATGCAAGTCCTCCTTGGTAGCAATTACTCCCTCCGTTCAATTTGTTTGTCTTACTTTCCTTTTTAGTCCGTTTAAAAAAGAATGTCTCATTCCTTTTTTGGTAACTCTTTAAATTCTAACTTTTCACATGACATATTTAAGACCACAAGATTCAAGGGCATTTTGGTATATTCTACATATGTTTAGTTTAAGACTACAAGATTCAAAAGTCTTCTTTACTTCCTTAGACTTCCTGTCAAGTCCAAACCAGATAACAAATTGAAACGGAGGGAGTTCTAATGATTCAAAGTAATTCCAGGCTTCTCAAGGTACATCAAAAAATGTCACTAACAATGACATGAATTGTGAATAACAAACTCGGAAAGACCGCAGTCACAAAAATAAATGATAAAACAATCTTTTACAGGTGTACCATGACATTAAGCAGTGCTGGTGAAAAAAGGAAAAAGACATTTATTGGATCGGTATGAGGAGTCATTTGTCTATTAGGAAACCGGAAATAGAACGAGTGAAGGTGTTTGGAGTCTCTTCCAAACACGTGTCTGACACACAACATTCCCAACTTGAAAAATATGATGATGCATTGACTGTCATACCCAAGTATATGTTGTCCAGTTGAACAAGCTGGAGCAACCAAATATTAGGACAGGCTTAAATTATGAAGCCCAAAAAGTGTACAAAGGCACTAGAGAAAGGATTACACATTTGCAGATGCCCTTTTGACCAATTTCCTCGAGATCAAGAAAAATAATTCACTGTGGATATCTCACCAACAAAGCTAGCCTGAAAGAGTCCAAGATACCCCAGACTACAAATGTTAGGCTCCAACTCAATAAAGAAAAATTGTTGTAAGAAATGAGAACCATAGAGACTCAATAACTGGAAATCTAGCAGACATAAGAAATTAGAAAGTCAATTAAAAAGATTTCAGAAATGATATGTATACACTATAGACAATTCACAAAAACAATTAACCGACACGAGCTTAATCCTCGGACCACCAGCGTTTGAGCTGATAAAATCCAATAGTGCACGTTTTAACTATATATACCTTCTTTTTCCTTTTTCCCTTTTTTTCCTTTAGTGTCCAAGGTAGACGAAATGCACAGGTGGTAAAACTTCACACATTATAAAATACTACTTAACACACTTTGACAATCAAGAAAAAGCTTTGAAAAAAGCAATTATGACATATAGTTAAGGCAGTCATAATTCCGAATGGGCAATCCAAGCCAATACATGAATACAAACAGTAATGTTACAGACAAATAATATCCAAAAATGCAGACAGCTAGAACCTTACATAATAAGCATGTTACTACAATGTCAAAGAATCATCTTTGAGATGCAAAAAGGATATTAACAGAAAGCATTCAACAACCTCTATAAACAGGAATAATGTTTTAAGATTACTAAACAGGCACAACAAATTAGATAACAGATATCAACAGCCATCGAATAGAAACGTCGAGCTGACAAACCAAAACCAATACTTGAAACATCTTATTGTATTTTCCATTTCTCTTGCACCTGAATCGTCTCAGGTACGCTCTTGCGCTGGCTTCCTAATCCGATCCCACGTAATCCAATAAGTCCATGTCCACGGCATTCCTTCCCGTCCTCAGTTCCAGTATCTCCATCTTCCACACCAAAACCTAACTGTATCGAAAAAAGTGATTTATCATCTGCTCCTTTATCACCTCGATTAAATTTCCTCTCATCACCGATACCACCTAACGCCACAGAACTACCATTAGCTGCAGCATTAGTACCTCCGGCACCTTGCAGATGCTGGGCGAACCACCAGTCCTGAAGAGGGGGCGGAAGGCGAGGGTTTAGATTCACGTTGGAGTAGTAATACGCAATGTAGGCTGGATCAGACCTCAATTCCTCCTCTGAAAGACAACCAAAATCCGCAGCAATGCCACCAAAAGCGCTAAGCGATCCTTCAACAGAATCACTTCGCAACATGCTAAGCGCTCTCTGTCGATCATTCTCCTCTTGCTGTCTGCTAAATTCGTTGCTTCCTCCTAGCATTGATCGCATTCCGACGTCTGATAACATCTTTGAATAACTATCAGTATTTCATTGCATATACAACATTAACATTAAATTACACCTCCAAAACTGCAAATATTGAAACTCATGGAGTAGCCCAAAATATCGATCTTGCTTAAATAAATTTTATATCCAGAACTATTAACAGTTTAAATATTTAAGCTAGTTTCGGCATCAATTTTAGTTGATCAGATGGAGAAGGGTGATCATTGAGAGATGAAGTCATTGTTCTAAAGAGAGAGCGAGGGGTTTTAGAGATGGAAGTGCACTGAACACTGAAGGAAAGCGAGTGATGCGGTGGTATGCACCGTTGGATCAAGAGGTGGACGGCTCAGATTGAGAGTTTTTCTTACGGTAAGGCCTGGGGGTACCGGTTTAGGGTTTTATTTCAGGATTTTGGACGGAGTTTTAATATTTCTGGTTTCACATTATTTATAGCTTGTTTGGCCAAGCTTATTTTTTGTCAAAAGTACATATTTTAAAAAGTTAAAGTGTTTGGCCCAACTTTTGAGAAAAAATAAGTGCTTCTAGAGAGTAGCAGAAGTTATTTTTCATAAGCTAAAAATAGTAGCTTCTCCCCAAAAGCACTTTTTTGAAAAGCAATTTTGATAGAAATATATTTAAAAAACACTTTTAAAAAGTTTGGTCAAACACCAATTGTTGCTCAAAAGTGCTTTTTAAATTTATGGTCAAACACCAATTGCTTCTCAGCGAAAGTGTTTTTTTGAGAAATACTTTTGAAATAAGCACTTTTCAAAATAAGTTTATTTTAGAAGTTTGACTAAACAGGCTATTATTTTAGGGAAAAGAATATTTGTACCCCAAAAAAAAAACTATTTATCCTCAAATGGCCCCATTACTTTCATACCTTTTTTTATCTTAAAATTACATTTATCTAAAAAAAAACGCGTGCTGACATCAGCATGACGTCAGCGCCCACCCATTTTTTCCTCTTTGATACCATCAGAGTATATATATACTGTGATGGTATCAAAGATTAACTGGGCAGTGTCTTCGTTGAAGGACTACGTCTTCCTCTTTGATACCATCAAAGTATAATATACTCTGGTGGTATCAAAGAGTAACTGAACAATGTTTCATTGAGGTTTACTTCAGTCCTTCGATGAAGTTATTCAATCATCCATGATACCATTATGGTACATCTATATACTGTCATGGTATCATTGAGGTATGTTTTAGTTCTTCAATATTTTAATTTCAAAACAGTTAAAAAAAAAAGAGTCATAATTTAGATATAATTTTTTTAAAATTGCAAAAAACAGAAAAAAAATTATAAAAATATATTATCTACTAATTTAGAGTTCAATAAATAAGCTTGTGACTTTAATAATTTTCTCTTAATTATTTCTTATTTATTTCTTAAAAAAAAGAGTTCAGTCTTATATGACACCGATATGGTATCAATATACCGATAGAGTATCACAGAGGATTAAACTCAGTCCTATATGATACCGACAAGGTATCAATATACCGATGGAGTATCACAGAGAATTAAGCTCAGTCCTATATGATACCGGTAGAGTATCAATATACTGACGGAGTATCACAGAGGATTAATTCATGACAGTGATTCTGATGTCATGGTGACGTCATGCGCGAAATAAGAAAAGGAGAAAGTGGGCAAGCGGGTAAATAGTTTGGGCCGCTGGTCCATTAAGCCTAAATAGATTGGGTTGGGTCCATTTTGGGTAAATAGTTTCACAATTAAGTTCAATTTGTGTAGTTTTTCCTTTATTTTACTATGTAATCTTTTTTTGTAGATTTGTTAGAACGATAAGAATTCTATGCAAACATGCAATAATTATAAATACATCTTTAAAAGTGTGACAAGAAACACCAAACGAGGGGCGTACATTCGTATTTTAATGTTTAAAATTAATTTCTTTTAAACAACCAATTGTAAATTTTGAACTTTGGTTAATAGTTAACAAACTTTCAATAAAGTCACCAATGACTAATTTGTCCAAATAAAAATGCAGACTTACGACAATTAGAAATTTATAGAAAAATAAATTAAAGAAGTCTATAGAGAAAACACACAAAAAAATAAATAGAGAAAAAAAATATAACATAAACATCCTTCTGAAAACTTTAATCATAACAATATATATAGATAGAAAAAGAAATGCAAAATCAGTACATAAGTTTTTGAGTTCTTATCGATACCTTCTCCCATAACCAATCAAAATTCAAGAGCATTATTCAGAGTCAAACTAAAGCATGAATCAAATAGTACAATACTGATATAAACGCTTCACTACTTTAACTATAAAATGAAAAGGATAACATTGAGCAAGGGTCTCATGAAACAAAAAGGATGAATTTATATAGATAAAAATAGTACCTTACATATTGCATTGTGTTTCTCAATGTTCAATTATATTACATGATTCATTAAATAGTGCCTTGCACACTCCATTGAAGACTATCTTTCCATACTCTTATTAGAGCAAGCAACAACGCGGGAGAAGAACAGTAAAGGAGACATATTTTTTTTGTGAAAACTCATGTGAAAGTGAAAATGAAAATGAAGAAAGGAGTTGGGGAAGAGAAAAAGTATGGATACACTCCTTATATAACAATATGTGAAATGAGAATAAGAGGCTTCTCGTTCTTATTTGGCAATGAAAAGATTATGTGAATTTCATAATTAGAGAATAATAACATGACATTAAATGGGATAAGATATAGTTGTTGATTCATGCACCGAAGGATCGTCTCATCTTTTCAAATTACTTAACGTATGTCATAATTATTACTAATAGTCTGTTTGGCCAAACTTCTAAAATCAGCTTATTTTGAAAAATATTTTTTCCAGAAGTGCTTTTCAAAAAAGTACTTCCGGTGAGAAGCAACTTGTGTTTGGCCAATAAATTTAAAAAACACTTTTGAGCAGCAATTAGTGTTTGACCAAACTTTTTAAAAGTGCTTTTAAATATATTTTTCTCAAAAATACTTTTCAAAAAGTGCTTTTAGGAATAAGCTACTTTTTTA
The DNA here is from genome assembly GCA_003996215.1 of Jaltomata sinuosa. Classification (NCBI taxonomy): domain Eukaryota; kingdom Viridiplantae; phylum Streptophyta; class Magnoliopsida; order Solanales; family Solanaceae; genus Jaltomata; species Jaltomata sinuosa. Next base: position 81,168 of record QJPP01004000.1, on the reverse strand, counting down.
GCTTCTGAAAAACTACTTCTGCTACTTCTCAGAAGCACTTATTTTCTCTAAAAAACTTGGTCAAACATCTCATTTTCTTAAAATAAGCACTTTTGAGAAAATATAAGTACTTTTGAAAAAAAATAAACTTGGCCAAACAGGTGTAACGACCGGGTCCATCATTACGGGGGAACCATTCGTGTCAATTCTTAGAATTAGAAAACTCTGAGTTTGGGATTTTGAAATTTTGGGCTAGGCTAATCTCGATCGATTTTGGAGCAAGGTATGTTCTAGGGCAATCCGGGTAAGGATTGGGTTAAATGTCTTGATTTGAGCTAGTTTTCCATTTAGCTAAGACATAAAAGAGTCTGGGGGACTTTTCATAATCGAATTCGGGTAAGTAGAACTCCCGAAATTGAGGTTGACGTGAATGGGTTGTTCCGGGACGTCGAAAAAATAAGTGTATTGTAAAATGAACCAATTTTGGGGAATTTACGACTTTCTGTGCCGTATCAACAGCCGTAGCGGTTGACACTCCTTCATAGCGACCTTCGTCGTAGCGAAGAAAATATGGCTACAGTGGAAGTCAACGTCGGTCAGCCTCTGCCATAGCGGGCACTCAACTACGGTGGTACCGCTATAGCGGAGCAGATCGCTATAGCGGAGTGTGATGAGATTTAATGCAGAAACTTCCCCAAAATAATTCAGGTTTTCTTCAAGACGTTTTGGGAGAAGAAGGGGGTGATTTTGGGCAATTTCCATCCATTTTCTCCAGTTTTTGTCCTAAAGGTAAGGATTCTACTCCCCAAACTCCGTAATATCTTTCCTACGCTATAAAATTGCTAGGGGTGGACTTGGGGAAAGGTTTGGGATAACCTAGGATTGTAGAATCTGGGGAAAATGGGGAATTCCGGGGTGCTAGAGATCTTGGGTATTGTTTATAGTTAATGGGTAATGATCACCAAGCTTGAATTCTCTAAATGTATCTGTATAAATGATAATCTTAGGTGAATTAATGGTGGAAAAGCCCGAAAAGAATTGGGATGATCATGGTTTGGCCTGGGGATTAGGATTTTGTATAATCCGGGTAATTTAGGCGAGTTAATTAACTATAGTGTTTATGTATTTATTTCTAGACCAAGAACAAGCAAGGGATTCTGAAAAAAGGGAAATCTCCGGTACTGTAGAGCTTGATTATTCGAGGTAGGTGATGGTTATTGATTCTTGTATGCATTGTATGTTTGTGTACCTTTGTCTAAGTATTTGTATGGTTTGCATTGCTTAGGGAATGATTTAGGAATGTCCAAAAGTCCTATTTTTAGTCTTGGAAAATGAACTAGGCGTTATTACTTGTTGGTTTACAAGTGTTGATTGTTCATTGTTTGTGACTGTGGATTTATGTGACATTCGGTTGGCTCGGGTACCACGCCTGGTACAGGTATACTAACGATTGGCTCGGGTACCACGCCTAGTACGGGATATACTAATGGTTGGCTCAGGTACCACACCTGGTATGAGAAATACTGACTGGTTGGCCCAGGTACCATGCCTGGTACAGGTTTACATTATTGTATTATTGCATTTTTACTAATGGTTCCCTGAGTGGACCGGGTTGTGTTTATGATTTGTGATTGTGCATATGGTCCTTGAGAGGCCGGATTATCATCATATTGATTTGTGAGTTGGTCTTGATGTAGACCTAGTTGTATGTTTGACACTTAGGTGTTGTTTAGAGAGGATACAGGGTGGGTCCAGGATATATAATACGATATAATTATTGTCTAAGGTGGATTGTTGATCATAGTTGTGAAAGTGAATTATATGTGGGTACAAGCTAGGGAGAGACTTGTAGTCTAGAATTACTTGTTGGCTTGTTTGCATATTTCCTGTACTACATACTTGACTTTTGTACTGTTCATATACTGTTTATTTGGAACTGGCTGATGATCCTACCAGTACACGGTGGTTGTGTACTGATATTGCACTTGTGTTTCTTTTGTGAGTATATGAAATCTTCCGGCGGTTGACGCACGACCTCACCTGTAGGCTTGACACTTCAAGACATCAAGGGTGAACTGTTCGATCGAGCTGCCTTGGTTTCTTTCTTATTGGTTGTAGCCCACTTGTTTCAGACTTAGACTATTGCTTATTTTGGGGTTGCATCTCCGTACTCTAGATTTGGTAGCGTTTTGGTAAGATGACCTTCAAGTCCTAGGGGATTTTTCCGCAGGTTATTTATTATAGTTGGTTTGATTCTGGTTAATTATCGCTAGTTTATTTTCTTACACACTGGTTTAAAGCTATTAGGCTATGCTAAGGGTTGAGTTCTATTGGTTCGCTCATCCGAGGGTTGGGTGGGTGCCACTCACGGCGGTCTGGGTCGTGACAAAGATGGTATAAGAGCCCTAGGTTCATTGATCTCATCGTACCAAAATAGGTCTAGTAGAGTCTTGTGGAACGGTATGGAGACGTCTGTACTTCTCCGCGGGAGGCTATAGGACTAGGAAAAATATCTCTTCTTTCTTTCTTCGTGCTGTAACTTGATTCCAATTGGTATCTGGTGATACAAATTGGTATCTGACTCTTTCACTCTTCTATCCGCAGATGGTTAACACCAGGAATAACGAAGCTAGAGTGGCGGTCCCAGAGGCGGACCCGGCTGTCAGAAGTAGAGACAAGGGTAGGGGTGGAGGTCGAGGTAGAGCCACACTCGCTAGGGGTGGAGCTCAAGCTGCTGCAGGAGTGCGAGAAGCAACCCCTTCCCCACCTCAGGAACAGGTTGTCGAAGATGTGGAAGTTGTTGTGGAGGATGATGGGGCGCAAGCGGAGGCAGCACCGGCTGGAGGTGCAGGCCTTCCCTCTATGACGCCCGAAGCATTTTAGCAGGCTTGGAACTTCTTGAGTGGTTTGGTTGGTGCCGGAGCCAGCCCCACGGGTGTTGCAAATCAGACTCTGGGCACTCAGTCAGCAGTCACTATGGCTCCTAGGATGGATGCAGCTTCAGGCACCGGTAATTTCTTCAGGCCAATTCTAGGACCGGTAATGACAGGTAGTGAACATGAGATGCTGACCAAGTTTCTCAAGATGAAAACCTCCCACGTTTCAGGGTACTGATAGGAAAGATGCTTATGAGTTCATATTGGATTGCTATGAGAGGCTGCACAAGCTAGGCATTGTGAAACAACATAGGGTTGAGTTCATCATATTTCAGCTGCAGGGTGATGCCAAGCAGTGGTGGAGATCTCATGTGGAATGTCGATCATCTGTTTTGCCCTCACTGACTTGGGAGCAGTTTCACACTCTCTTCTTAAAGAAGTATGTACCCCGTACTCTGAGAGATAGGAAAAAGGATGAGTTCTTCAATTTGGAACAGTGTAGCATGTCGGTCTCTGCTTATGAGGCTAAGTTTCATGCTTTGTCTCATTTTGCTACACAGTTATTGGGTTCCGAGGAGGAGTGGGTTCGATTGTTTGTGAAGGGTTTGAATATTGAGCTTCCGAGATTGTCTGTACACATGACTTCATCAGGGAAAGGCTTTAATGAAGTGGCATATTATGTAAAGAAACTTGAGGGAGTCAAGCAAGCGGGGCAGGCTAAAGTGTTAGCCAAGAAGCCCCGAAATGAGGGAAATTACAGTGGTTCGTACTCCAGGGGCTAGAATCAGCAGATATACTCAGCCCATCCTATTCAGTCAGATCTTCCAGCTGCTACAGGTGGTCGTCCGGGAGGTAATCAACAGTTTTCAGCTCCTAGAGGCTAGGGAGCTTCTTACACATCTGCCAGCAGGCCTACACTTGATCGTGGTTGCTTTCATTATGGTGATCTGGGCCACTTTAAGAGGGAGTGCCCTCACAGGCAGACTGGTAATCAGGTTCAGCAGTAGTCTAAGGCTGTGGTCTCGACATGTAGAGGTGGTCATACTAGAGGTCGTCCACAGGGTGGGCAAGGTAACTTTCAAGGAGGCTGGGGAGACAGAGAAAATGGCAGCGCGGGCAGGGGTGTGGCGCAGCTGGCCAAAGAAGTTTCCTGGATTGATGATTGGGCTCACTGTTATGCATTTCCAGGAAGGTCCGAGGCTGAGGCATCAGACGCAGTGATCACAGGTACTATTGTTGTGTGTGATAGAATGGCTTTGGTACTTTTTGACCCAGGTTCTACATATTCATATGTGTCTGTGAAGTTTGCTATGGGTCTGGATTTTACATGTGATATTATTGATTCCCCTATCCATGTTTCTACCTCAGTTGGAGAGTCGGTGATTGTGACTCATGTTTATCGTAATTGTTCTATTGTGTTTGTGGGGTTGCATATTGGGGTAGACTTGGTAATTCTGGATATGGTAGACTTCGACGTCATTTTGGGCATGACCTGGTTATCCCCTTATCATGCCGTGTTGAATTGTAACACCAAGTCTGTGGCTCTAGAAATTCCGGGTAAGGATGGGCTAGAGTGTGAAGGAGTGTACAGGGCCAAGCCGGTCAAGGTGATATCATTTGTTCGGAATAGTAAGCTAGTGGGGAAGGGGTGTCTAGCCTTTTTGGCTCATCTCCGGGATGATAGTGTGGAGTCCCTATCTATTGAGTCAGTTCCAGTTATTTCAGAGTTTTGAGAGGTGTTTCCAGCGGATTTTCCTGGTATGCCTCCAGACAGGGATATAGATTTATATATTGATTTGGAGCTGGGAACTCACCCAATTTCTATCCCTCCTTATCGTATGGCTCTAGCAGAGTTAAGGGAGCTTAAGTCTAGATAAGGGATTTATCCATCCCAGTGCTTCACCTTGGGGTGCTCGAGTCTTGTTTGTGAAAAAGAAGGATGGTAGTATGCAGATGTGCATAGATTACAGGCAAGTTTATTGGTGGCCTGGGATGAAAAGAGACATAGTGAATTTTGTGTCCAAGTTTCATAATTTCCAGCAGGTCAAGTATGAACACCAAAGGCCTGCAGGACTACTTCAAAGAATGCCCATTCCAGAGTGGAAGTACGAACGGATAGCCATGGATTTTGTGGTGGGTCTCCCCAAGACTTTGGGGAAGTATGACTCTATTTGGGTCATTGTTGACAGGCTGATCAAGTTAGCTTACTTCATTCCGGTCAGGGTGGATTACAATTTACAGCAATTGGCTAAGATCTACGTGAAAGAGGTTGTGAGATTGCATGGGGTGCCACTGTCCATTATTTCAGAGAGGGGTACGCAGTTAACCTCTAAGTTTTGGGGTAAGTTTCATGAGGAGTTGGGCACTCAACTCACCTTTAGTACAACCTTCCATCCTCAGACTGATGGTCAGTTGGAGAGGATGATTCAGGTATTGGAGGACATGCTGAGAGCATGTGTGATTAACTTTGGGGGGTCATTAGGACCAATTTCTACTATTGTGTGAGTTCTCATACAATAATAGCTACCACTCCAGTATCAACATGGCACCATTCGAGGCTCTGTATGAGAGGAGTTTTAGCTGACCTATATGGTGGTTTGAGGAAGGCGATGTAAAGCCTTTGGGCGTAGACTTGGTAAGAGAAGCACAAGAGAAGGTAAGAGGCATTCAAACTAAGTTTCTAGCTACCCAAAATAGGCAGAAGGAATATGCGGATCGCAAGGTAATGGACATGGAATTTCAAATTGGTGAGCAGGTATTGTTGAAAGTGTCACCAATGAAGGGAGTTATGCGTTTTGGTAAGAAGGGCAAGCTCATCCCTCGGTTCATCGAACCATTTGAAGTTCTTGAGATCGTAGGGCTAGTGGCTTACAGATTAGCACTGCCGCGCAGTCTATCGGGTGTCCATCCGATATTTTATGTATCCATGCTGAAGTGATACCATTAGGATGGGGACTACATTATCAAGTGGAATGAGGTGTTATTTGATAAGGATCTTTGCTATGAAGAGGAACCAGTTGTGACTCTTGATCAGGATGTCCAAAAATTGAGAACAAAGGTGATCAGTATGGTAACGGTTCAATGGGAGCATCGTCCGTTTGAGGAAGCCACTTGAGAAACAGAGAAGGACATGTGGGACAAGAACCCTCACCTGTTTGAGGATACATGTACTACTCTTTTTGCTCTTTATTTTCCGTATTTTGGGTTTGATCATTCAGGGATAAACGATTGGTAAATTGGTATCTGTTTTAATGACCGGGTCCATCGTTACGGGTGAACCATTCGTGCCAAATCTTAGAGTTAGAAAACTCTGAGTTTGGGAGTTTGAAATTTTGGGCTAGGTTAGTCTCCGTCGATTTTAGAGTGAGGTATGGTCTATGTTAATCCGAGTAAGGATTGGGTTAAATGTCTTGATTTGAGCTAGTTTTCCATTTATCTAAGACATAAAGGAGTCCGAAGGACCTTTCGAAAACAAATTTGGGTAAGTAGAACTCCCAGAATCAAGATTGACGTGAATGGGTTATTCCAGGACGTCGAAAAAATGAGTGTGTTGTGAAATCGACCAATTTTGGGGACTTTACGACTTTCTGTCCCGTGTCAACCACTGTAGCGGTTGACACTCCGTCATAGCGACCTCCGTCTTAGCGGAGAAAATATGGCTACTGCGGAAGTCAACGTCGGTCAGCCTCTGCCATAGCGGACGACTCCACTACGCTGGTACCACTATTGCGGAGCAGACTGCTATAGCGGAGTGTGATGAGATTTAATGCAGAAACTTTCCCAAAATAATTCAGTTTTTCTTCAAGACGTTTTGGGAGAAGAAGGGTGTGATTTTGGGCAATTTCCATCCATGTTTCACCAGTTTTCGTCCTAAAGGTAAGGATTCTACTCCCCAAACTCCTAATATCTTTCCTACACTATAGAATTGCTAGGGGTGGACTTGTGGAAAGGTTTGGGATAACCTAGGATTGTAGAATCCGGGGAAAAGGGGGAATTCTGGGGTGCTAGAGTTCTTGGGTATTGTTTATAGTTAATGGGTAATGATCACCAAGCTTAAATTATGTAAATGTATTTGTATAAATGATAATCTTAGGTGAATTAATGGCGGAAGAGCCCGAAAAGGGTTGGGATGATCATGGTTTGGCCTGGGGATTAGGATTTTGTGTAATCCGGTTAATTTAGGCCAGTTAATTAACTATAGTGTTTATGTATTTGTTTCTAGACCAAGAACAAGCAAGGGATTCTGAAAAAGGGAAAGCTCCGGCACTGTAGAGCTTGATTATTCGAGGTAGGTGATGGTTATTGATTTTTATATGCATTGTATGTTTGTGTACCTTTGTCTAAGTATTTGTATGGTTTGCATTGCTTAGGGAATGATTTAGGAATGTCTAAAAGTCCTGTTTTCAGTCTTGGGAAATGAACCAGGCGTTATTGCTTGTTGGTTTACAAGTGTTGATTGTTCATTGTTTATGACTGTGGATTTATGTGACATTCGGTTGGCTCGGGTACCACGCCTGGTACGGGTATACTAACGGTTGGCTGGGGTACCATGCCTGGTATGAGATATATTAACGGTTGGCTCAGGTACCACACCTGGTACGGAAAATACTGACTGGTTGGTCCGGGTACCATGCCTGGTACGGGTTTACTTTATTGTATTATTTCATTTTTACTAATGGTTCCCTGAGTGGACTGGGTTGTGTTTATGATTTGTAATTGTGCATTTGGTCCTTGAGAGGGCGGGTTATCAACATATTGATTTATGAGTTGGTCTTGGTGTAGACCGGGTTGTATGTTTGATACTTAGGTGTTGTCTATAGGGGATCCAAGGTGGGTTCAGGATATGTAATGCAGTATAATTATTGTCTTAGATGGATTGTTGATTATACTTGTGAAAGTGGATTACATGTGGGGACAAGCTAGGGAGAGACTTGTAGTCTAGAATTACTTGTTTGCATGTTTCCTGTACTACATACGTGACTTTTGTACTGTTCATATACTATTTATTTGGAATTGACTGATGATCCTACCAGTACACGGTGATTATGTACTGATACTGGAATTGCATTTCTTTTGTGAGTATAGGAAATCTTCCAACTGTTGACGCACGGCCTCACCTGTAAGCCTGACACTTCAAGACATCAAGGGTGAGCTGTTCGATCGAGCTGCCTTGGTTTCTTTCTTATTGGTTGTAGCCCACTTGTTTTGGGCTTAGACTATTGCTTATTTTGGGGTTGCATTCCCGTATTCTAAATTTGATAGCATTTTGGTACGATGACCTGCAGGTCCTAGGGGAATTTTCCGCAGGTTATTTATTATAGATTGTTTTATTTTGGTTAATTATCGCTAGTTTATTTTCTTACACACTGGTTTTAAGCTGTTAGGCTATGCTAAGGGTTGAGTTCTATTGGTTCGATCATCCGGGGGTTGGGTGGGTGCCATTCGCGGCGTTCTGGGTCGTCCAACATGCTCTAAGTAGGTTTTAACTCTTGACTTGTTTGTTCAATAATTTTTTTAAATTAAAGAGATAATAATTAGATAGGGGAAGGGGAAAAGCAAAGAAAATGAAACTGTTTCATGTGGCATCCCAAAGGTTTCACGTTCTCATCTTTTTAGATTTAGATTTTACTCTTTGCATTACTTCTTTTTTGTTATTTTTATTTAATGTTTTTGCACAAAGAAGTTGTTAATTAAAATATGAATATCTAATATAGATATTTTATAATAGTTTAATTTATAACAGGGGTAAGTTTGTAATTCAATTTTGAAGTTAGGAGCTTTCCACTTTTAATAATACTAGTTTAGTGTACGTGCTTTGCACGCGTGTTTCATGTCAATCAATAAAAGTAAATGAAATATGACTAAATTAATTATTATAGATCATAATATTACTTCATACAGATTTTTGAGTCCAAGATAGATATCTTAAACAACAATAACAATAACAATAATAGCATATTTAATGTAATCAAACGAAGTAGAGTTTGAGGACGGTAAAATGTACGCAGACCTGACTGTTTCTAATAGGACCTCGACTCAAACTAAATGACTTTATTCTTTTAGAGAAATTATTTCTGATAGACCCTCGGCTCAAATTAAATAACTTTATTCTTTTTCAACAACCCGCAGAAAAAAAATATAGCTAACAATTTATAAAATTATATCACCTTTTTTTCTAGTAAAATACTAATCAAATAGCAACGTATGTGTTTAAAAGACAACTATAAAAATTGAACTGGAAGAAAAGAAAAAGAAGCCTCTGACCTCAAACGAATTGGCCCCATGCTTACGAATTTATTAGCTATAGGTTTTACCCTGACTTTTTAATTATATTTAGATATTAGCCCACATTACTCATTCGAAAAATATTACAAATTAAAACTTTTCATAAATTTAGGACTCTTCCCATATATTTAGGAGTCTTTCAATTTTATTTTTTCATATACTTATTATAGTCAATATTCAATAGTATGAATACATTAATGATTTAATAATTAGAGAAAAAAAGTAAAAAGATGATTTTGTCGATTGCAGACTCTTTTAATGAAGGACAAAAAGTTCAAATCACATTATAAGGTCCTTCACACTTTTAATGTAATATAGAAGATTAGCTCAGTATATATTTTGCACGTATATCTCGCGTCAATCAATAGAATTATATAGGCAAAAATAAATAAATATTAAAAGATAGCAATGGATGTTAAAATACATGTTATATTTATTTAAATAATATAAATAAATATTGTATCTCAAATGTGTTTTTGTTTGTTGTGTTTCACCTGATTTTTTTTACAAATGAAAAAATTAATTTAATTGAATCTCAAAATTTCAATTAAACCACGTAAATTGAGACGGAGAAAATAATTTTTTAAAAATTATAAATTTCTATACTATGAAATTCTAAAAGAAATATGTGAGAAAGAACTCTTGATCCTACACGTTCTTGATCTCCAGAGGCAAGTCCACTGATCATGCATAGAATATCACGTGAATATTTTTCGTCTTAAACTTGTTTATCGTCGATCTGGGACAGTTAGATTTATTTGTGGATCAAAAGCACGCATTACGATCTTAGCTTCATTGTTATAGACGTAAGTTTGCAAAAGATGATAAATATAAAGAAATACAAAATAAATCAATAAGGCAATGATAGAGAGCAAATATAAGACACCGACGAGGTGTTCGGCTCCCCTAGCTATGAGCGCGTTGTGGCCGAGAACAAAAAATAAGCAAGCAAATAGCAATGAAATAGTAAAATAACTAAGAGTAAACCGAAAGACCAAATAAGCTTAATGAGAAATTTTATTAATTTAGGGCTAGAGCTAACAAAGAGTGGATCCTTTACAATGAGGGAGAGGGTGTCTATTTACAGGGTGTGAGTCGTTCCTTGATGTGGAAGGAATAGTACTTCTTATTGGACCCATAGTACCGCATCCAATGGATGGCCGCCACTTGTCCTCGAGCCATTGGGGGATGCCACCCTAGCAGACTGCATCTGACGCGGTTCTGGTGGATGTTGCCCGTGCACCTGAATATCCTGACCCAACGTTCTTCTGTCTGTCCACTGACCTTCTCGGGCTGCCTTCCCTTCCCTGAGAAGGCGCTTTCTCATGTCGTATGTGTTCTTGAGATGAAATCATTGCGAACCGCTTCCACCTTGACCCGACCCAAGTTGATCTAATCCAATTTTACCCCAAATAAAATATAAGATATGTAGAATGTACCAAAATACCATTTAATCTTATCGTATTAAACATGTCATGTGAAAAGTTAGAATTAAAGAATTCTCTACAAAAAGAAAAAGAAATTCTTTTCAAACAGACTAAAAAGGAAAGTAAGAAAAATAAATTAAAACTGAGGGAGTAATAAATAAATTAGAGTTTCAGCAGTTAGAGAATGTTTTTATCAGCCAATTTAGTTTGGGTTTGAAGTCTGTTTAGTTTGTAGTTTTTGTATTTATGTCACGTCTTGCGAATAAATCTGAAATTAATCAACTACATCACCCCAACATTAATCAACTACACCACCCCAATATTAGTTCTAGAAAAATAAATCTACCGATACTTTTTTCTTACAATATATTATAGGATTCCGTATATAAGGAAAAAGAAAACCTACCAATAATAATTCTATATTAAAAAAACATCTGACCATATATTTTAGGACTCCTTAATTTTTTAAAGTTATAATCAACACTAGAAAGATAATTAAATAATAATTTGAGAAAATAATTATGTGATGGCCCTTTCGGTTATCTTCGCGTTTATGCATTCATTGTACTGTTAGATCTTTCCTGTAGCAGCCCCAAGTTATTTATGACTTGCTGGGACTGATAGTTCGGTGCCCTGATCGTTCGTTTGGTTGTTTTGCCCTTTTTCCAGTTTTAGAGCTTTAACTGAGAATATCATTGACTTTAGTCAATATTCTTAGCTAACGTGCTCAGAATTGAATTTTGACAGTTCCATTAGCTTCATAGCATTGAGTTTGATCTAGTTGGACCCTCGATTGAGGCCTGAGAACTTCCGGTGTGGATTTTGTGTGGTTTTCTCTATTTTCAGGCCATTTAGAGTTGAAAGTGTAACTTTGGGTGACTTTTGATGATCGGAGTGTCAGATTCAAAATCTGATGATTCCATCAGCTCCAGAATGATGAGTTTGGGTTAGGAGGGTGGTTTTTTGGGTTCGGGAAACTTTCGGTTTTGTTTCGTCTTGGTTTGTGTGTTTTACCCAAGTTGAACTTGAAAGTTTGACTTTAGTCAACATTCGGAGAAGACGACCTCAAATGGAAATTTTGATAGCGCTTTTAGCTCCGAAATGTCGACTTTGGTCTAGGGGGAGCTTTGGTTCGGGTCCTGAGGCTTCCGGGCCAATTTTAGGCCCGGTGTTCCATTTTGGAAAGTTAGGCCTAAAGTTTGCTCTTGGGCGCGGGACCCACTTTTTGTGCTATCGACCTCTGTCGAAATTTTTGTTGATTCCATTGAGTCCGAAATACCATTTACAATCGAATAGCTCTGCTTGTTTGTGTTCGCGCGACCCCGGGTGTGTTCCCATGGGTCCATCAGTTTTCTTGTTGGGCATTGCTCGTGCTGTCATGGCATCAGCTTGGCCTTCACGTTCGCGGTGGCCAGCCGCGTTCGCGTAGTCATAGGCCAGCTGCCCACTCGGCTTGGCCTTCGCGTTCGTAGTAGCCAGCCGCATTCGCGTTCGCAGTAGCTAGCCGCATTCGCGTAGGCTTGCGCTAGATGCCGGGAAATTGTTCATCGCGAACGCGATGGCTGGCCGCGTTCGCGAAGGGTTTGGCCAGCAGCTATTTAAGCTGGCCATTACGTTTTCCAGCCTTTTCTCCATCCTCCACCAGCTCTTAAACTCCAAACTCCCTGTAAATCACTCCCAACTTAGTTCTTTGCCCAAGAAATTGTTATTCCTCGATATCCCGTGAGTTCCCTCGTCAATTGGTAAGTTCTCCTCCCCATCTTGCTTTCCATTGTTGTCCTCTTCATTGGCTTAAAACCACCATTGTTGCCATCCTCCCCAAGCTTGAATTTTTGTTGTAGAATTAGTTTGTGGGTGACGTTGCTGCATCGTGGACTCATCTAATTCATAGTTCTTGGCGTAATTCTCTTTCTTGGTAGGTAATTCTTGCCTATTTCGGGTTTTTTGTCCCTTAAATCTATTTTTGGGTTTCTTAGCTTTAGGGGTTGTTTTAGCTCGAATTTGTTGCCCATTTTCTTTGATTCTTTGGGCATGTACTCCTATGGTCTTGGGGATCATAATGTGAGTTTTTGCTTTCGGTTTTGAGTTGTGGGCCCCACGGGCACGCCAATGACCTGAATTTTGACAAGGCTACAAGTGTAGCAATATGGGTATCGTTAGACTCATTTTAACGTATTATCTATGTTTATGATAGTTTGATTGTCATTCGGGATCTCTCAGAGCAATTTGGGCTTGGACGTTGTTGTTCGGGCAACTTGTCATCAGACGACAGATAGGTAACAGTCTAAACTCCTAGACTTAGCATATATCGGATAAAATTGTACTAGCTGGCATCCTTGGGTTGGGTTATTAGGTTGGTACCATAGACCTTGACCGCTTTATTCATGTCCGACCTATTTTCCTTCCCCCGATGTTTGTAGTACTTACTTGATATATTTTATTCACCCTTGTGGTCTTGTGAGGCCTTGTTGACTCTGGAACATAGAAGGTGGGTTATTGGGAATGTCCGCGAGCCCTGGACATAGAAATATCCTTCTAGACTGGTTATGCTTGCTGAGTAGCTTTTGATCTTTTCCAGGGCCGTTAGGTTGGTTGTGAGCTGCGGGGCGGCTATCTGTGTTTGATCATATCATATCCATGCATATAAAGAGGTTTCACCTACGTTTTACTATGGTTTTTGACTTCAGGCCTACTAGGACTGATTTTCTAAACTTTGCATGGCCCGTGGGGCCCATTTTCGATAAAAATAATCTAAAGGGGTTTGGTAACGTTTACTGGGTCTTCTTGGGGTAAGGGAGTTTTAAAGGATATTTTCTCACTAGTTCCACTCATACTGGACTCGATGGGGTCGAGTGCTAGACTTATTTACTATAGCTTTCGGGGTGATGCTGGGCTAGGCGGGGCCGTGTGATAGGGCTACTGGACTTACTATTTTAGACCTGGATACCTTCCAGGCAGCCTTACTTGGGGATTGATTTGAAATTGCGGGGCATCTAGTATGTTGGTCGGGGGCCTCCATGAACCTTGTCATTTCGGACCAGAGGCTGCGAGCTGCGGGTGTCGGAGAGGGGGTATACAATGTAGTAGGAGTATACGGGTGTGACCTTCCATGGAGCCTATATTCTGGGCCTTATAGGTTGCCAGAAGCGGGTGACATACGGTACTACTATCACTCCTAACTTAGTATGGCATCATATCATTCACTGTTTGAGGCTCCATCCTTGTGTGCTGTTTGTTGAATGTACGCTCTGGTAGTATGGGATGTCGGAGGGTTTGTTTTCACTTGGTTGTGTTCCTCGGTTGTATAGGCGGTCGGGGGACTGTAGGTAGACTCTTGTCATTTATTTACGGAATTGTTCCCTGTTACGGCTAGGTTATTGGTTTCTGGAGTTGAGATTGATATGATTAGTTCGATCTTTGATTTCTATTTTCCCAAGCATGTCTATCTCTACTCTTCGCTCCTTTTCCTTATGCTTGAGGTTACCGGTATACCGTCCATTACTAGAACTTGTTATGTATATATTGTTGTTGCAAGGATCCCAGGTGCGTCATTTCTTACTTTCGCCTGTGTTTGTGTGTATATATCCTACTTGCTAGCCTTGTATGTTGTTCTGTTGTCTTCCCTCTAGGCTAGTTCCTGTGTACCTTTTTGTTGATTTTCGTGACTGCTTGTTCTATTCTGTCTGTTATTACTCTTTTATCTTATATGTGCCCAGTCGGCCTATGATTTCTACTGGGTACCTTATGCTTCGCATTTGGTGCTCACCCTACACAATGCATCTTCTGGTGCAGATCCTAGTATGGGCCATCGCCGTTAGCTTATCGGAGACTCATGCGAGGTATTATTTTTGACCGTCCAGACTGAGGGTGAGCTCTTGGCGATCGGAGCCTAGCTTTTTGTTTATCTGTATATTTTGTACTCTATTACTACTCGGAGACAGCTTTGTATATATTACTTTTAGACCCTTTGTACTCGTTATGTAGATCGGGCTTTTATACGCTATGATACCAGGTTTTGGGGTTTGGTTTAGCTTTCGCATTGCATATATTAATCACGTTATCTATTTTCTTTACCTTGTTCCCTTGCTTCCGCTTATTAATCTGTGCTTCCGCTTAGACTGTTAGATAGTAGCCCTTACTGACCATTCCGGGCTATGGGGATTGGTTCACCTACTGAGGGTTATAGGTGCTATCATGACCAAGAAATCGGGTTGTGACAGCTTGGTATCAGAGACCTAGGTTCACCGGTGTCATTGGTATAGGAGCCAATGTCTAGTAGAGTCCTGCAGATCGGGGCGGAGACGTCCATACTCAATCTTCAGGAGGCTACTGTGACATCCTAGGAAGAATTAGACTTTTCTTGTTTCTATCTTGTGCGTAGCATCCTTGAAAGTTTCTGGAAATCTTACTTACTCTGGTTCATTCTTTCGCAGATGGTTCATACGAGATCTTCAGTTTCTGGCGGAGGAGAGCCTCCTGCCCCTGCACCTCTGACTCCAGCTAGGGGCCGGGGTGGTTGCAAAGGTAGAGGTAGGGGTCGTGGATGCCCCAGAGTAGCGGCACCAGCTAGGGCTGCTAGGGTTGAGGTTTAGCTCGAGTATGACTACGAGCCAGAGTTTGCTCCAGAGCAGCAACATATGGACCCGGGGGTAGCCCAGGTACCACCAGCTCCGGTACCAGTTCCAACACCAGTTTCTGTGCCAGCTTCGGCCCCAGCTCAGTCTTCAGATATTAGGGGTTTACTTGTTCAGCTGTTGGGTATGATTGGGGAGCGACCTTCTGAGGTTGCACAGACACCCGCTCAGAGGCCAGCCCTGGGTGTTCAGAGTTCAGAAGTGCAGCCTGCTACTGCGGCTCCCCGTGCCGAGGTTGTTCCGATCCCTTTAGTTGCACAACCTCTTGATCCTCGCCCAGCTATGACAGATGGGGAGCAGAAGGCTTTAGGTAGGTTCTTGCGATTGGCACCACCGAGGTTTGCTGGTACGTCGGGTCAGGATCCACATGACTTCATTACTACTTGTGAGGAGATATTACACCATTTGAGATTGCTAGAGACTCATGGAGTTAGATATACTATGTATCAGCTGGAGGGTCGAGCGAAGTTATGGTGGAGGGCATAGGTTACTTGCAGACCTTCTACATCGCCCTCTTTGACCTGGTCTGAGTTCTATGAGGTCTTTATGGCCAAGTTCCTGCCTCAGAGTGATCGTGAGCATCGCAGGGAGCAGTTTACTTGACTTATGCAGGATTCTACGACTGTCTCAGAGTATGAGACCCGTTTCCATCATCTAGCACCATTTGGAGTTATGATCATTCCTACCGAGGCAAATAGGATTCGTAGATTTGTATGGGGTTTGAGGCCAGAGATTAGGTAGCCAGCCGAGATATTGGTTACCGGAGGTCGGTCATTTCAAGCTATCGCAGACTATGCCCGTACTGTGGAGGACTTACAGAGACATGATCAGGAGGCCAGGGATAAGAGGCCTCGACATCAGGGTGGCTACAGCGGTTCCAGCCATGGTGGTAGAGGTTCAGGCCAGAGGGGTCGAGGTTATCAGCCACAGTAGCACCAGGGTCAGGCAAGTCGACCGGTTCAGGCTTCTGGTTCTTAGTTTGAGCAGTGTCAAAGGAGTCAGCGTAGTCACAGTGGTCAGTCTGCGAGAGGTACTACTTCTGGGGCATCAGGTCGAGGTGGCCACACGTGTTCAGCGGGTTTATCTTGATAGGGTGGGCCGTCAGGGACATGCTATGAGTGTGGGGTTAGCGGTCATTTTGCCAGAGATTGCCCCCAGCAGGGTATAGCCTGTTATGAGTGCGGAGTTAGTGGCCATTTTGCTAGAGATTCCCCCCCAGTGGGGTACAGTTCAGCCTATTCTCTCCGTTCAACCACTGGCTCGAGGAGGCGGTGGTCAGGGTAGAAGTGGTGCTCCGCGTGGCAGAGCAGGTGGTAGGGATGGCGGTCGAGCAGGTGGAGGTCGTCGTCAGTTTTATGCGGTCCCTGGGTGACCGGAGGTAGAGGCCTCAGATGTTGTGATTACATGTATGATTTCTATATGCCATCAGTCTGCTACGACTTTATTGATCCTGGATCCACTTGTTCATATGTATCTGCCTACTTTCTGCCTTGTTTGGGGTTGGCTAGTGAGCCATTATCTGTGCCTGTGTCTGTTTTGACCCCAGTAGGAGATTCTTTAGTAGTGGATCAGATTGTGAGATCCTGTGTGATATATGTTGGTGATTTGGAGACTTGGGGTGATTTGATGATCCTTGATATGTTAGATTTTGATGTGATACTGGGCATGAATTGGTTATCCCTTCACCGTGCGGTTTTGGATTATTATGCCAAGACAGTTACCATAGCCATGCCCTGTGTATCCCCGATCGTGTGGCAAGGTTCTGTTAGCCATGCACCATCTGGATCATCTCTTGTCTTCGAGCTAGGAAGTTGATTTCCCGTGGGTGTTTAGCTTATCTAGCATATGTCCGAGATGCTAGTGCTGACCCTTCATCTCTTGAGTATGTTCTTGTGGTTAGAGACTTCTTAGATGTGTTCCTTGCCGACCTGCAAGGCCTTCCACCTGAGAGGGATGTTGATTTTGCCATTGAGTTAGAGCCGGGCACCAGGCCCATTTCTATTCCTCCTTACCGTATTGCTCCTGTAGAGTTGAGAGAGCTAAAGGAGCAGCTCCAAGATTTGTTAGCTAAGGGGTTCATTAGACCGAGTATGTCTCCTTGGGGTGCTCCTGTTCTCTTCGTGAAGAAGAAAGATGGGTCGATTCGAATGTGTATTGACTATCGGCAGTTGAATAAGGTGACAGTGAAGAATAGGTATCCGATGCCGAGGATTGATGACTTGTTTGATCAGCTCTAGGGTTCAGCAATGTTTTTGAAGATTGATTTGAGGTCCGGCTACCATCAGTTGAGGATTAGGGCGGAGGACATCCCTAAGATAGCATTCAGGACACGTTATAGCCACTATGAGTTCCTGGTGATGTTATTTGGGTTGACTAATGCCCCCGCGGCCTTTATGGATTTGATGCATAGGGTGCTTAGCCCGTACCTGGATATGTTTGTGATATTCTTCATTGATGACATCCTGATATACTCGAGGAGTAGGGATGAGCATAAGCAACACTTGAGAACTGTGCTTCAGACTTTAAGAGATCATCGACTTTATGCCAAGTTCTCAAAGTGTGAGTTTTGGCTCGAGTCAGTTGCATTCCTAGGGCATGTGGTGTCTAAGGATGGGATTAAAGTTGATCCGGGTAAGATTTCTGCGGTTCGTGATTGGCCTAGACCTACTACTCCTATCGAGGTTCGCAGCTTTGTTGGTTTAGCCGGGGTACTACAGACGGTTTGTTGAGAGATTTTCTTCCATAGCAGTACCCTTGACTATGCTGACTAGGAAGTATGTCCCATTCCATTGATCGAATCAGTGCGAGGATAGTTTTTAGAGGCTTAAGGCCTTATTGACTTCAGCTCCAGTTCTGACTTTGCCGGTTGAGGTTCAGAGTTTCTCCATGTATTGTGATGCTTCAGGGGTCGATCTTGGTTGTGTGTTGATGCAGCAGGGTCGAGTGATAGCATATGCGTCAAGACAACTGAAGGTTCACGAGCGCAACTACCCCACTCATAACTTGGAGTTGGCAGCGGTAGTCTTCGCGCTTAAGATCTAGAGGCACTACTTATATGGAGTCCACTGTGAGATATTCACCGATCACCATAGTCTTCAGTATATTATGAGTCAGCGGGAGCTGAACTCGAGGTAGAGGAGATGGATTGAGCTACTGAAGGACTACGATTTCACTATTTTATACCATCTGGGCAAGGCAAACGTGGTAGCGGATGCCTTGAGTTGGAAGGCGGTGAGTATGGGCAGCGTAGCTTCACTTTCAGTTTTTGAGCAACCGTTGGCCTTAGACATCCAGTCCTTGGCTAACCGATTGGTTAGGCTTGACTTGTCGGATCCTAGCAGAGTGCTTGCCATTGTTGAGGTACGATCTACTCTAGTGGATCAGATTCAGAGCTGATAGTTTGAGGATCAGAGTTTGTGTGACCTTCATGATTAGGTAGTTCGAGGTGAGGCCAACCGGGCTACTTTGGGTTCTAATGGTATTCTGAGGGTTGATGGCTGACTTTGTGTTCCGAGGGTTGGTGATTTGATTCAGTTGATACTCTATGAGGCACATTGGTCTAGATACTCCATTCATCCTGACGCGGCGTAGATGTATAGAGATTTGAGATAGCTTTACTGGTGGTGTGGTATGAAGCGGGACATAGCAGATTTTGTATCTCGGTGCTTGAAATGTCAACAGGTGAAGTTCGAGCACATGAGATCGGGTGGCTTGTTGCAGCGACTCCCCATTCCTGATTGGAAATGGGAAGGTATTACTATGGACTTTGTTGTCGGTTTGCCTCGTACTTCATGGGGTTTTGATTCTATTTGGGTGATTATGGATTGGTTGACTAAGTCGGCCCACTTCTTGCCGGTTCAAACTTCCTACGGTGCTGAGAGGTTAGTTCATATCAACATTCGTGAGGTTGAGCTTTTATCATTTCAGACCGCGGCACGCAGTTCACATCTCAGTTCTACTTTCTTAAAACTTGGATAAATTCTTGGTTGTAGTTGCTGTTTTTGGGACTGCATGATCGTGATTTCGTGGAATTCATTTCGTAGACTTGATTCCTCTCCTTGTGGTAAGCAAATTCTCCCTTTATTTTGATTTTCTTTCCTTAAATTCCTTCTTTAATTCATTAGTTGAGCGGGTTGTTTTGAGCTCTTCTCTTGGCCAAATTTGCTCAATTTTGGAGTATGCTCTCTTGGTATTATTATGATCGTCGTGCTTTCTCCCATTTATGATTTCGGGTTGTAGGCCCGCTTTTGACTTGAATTTTGACTCGGCTACACTTGTATCAATAGGGGTATCGTTGGTCTTGTTTTGATGCCTAGATTATTGTGTTGATAGTGCTTTCACAATTTGGAGCTTCTCGGAGCCGTTCGAACTTGGATGATGCCATCCCCGCAGTTAGTCATCGAATGACAGGTAGGTTATGGCTTTCCCTACCTAGACTCTGCATAGGCTATAACTGCATTAATTAGTATTCTTGGGTGGATTGTTATATGTTGGTACCCTAGACCTTATCTGTCTCTTCGGTCTGTTTATTTCATACGTTGATTGTAGTATTCATGTAGTATTGTATATTACCCTTGTGGTCCTGTGCGACCTTGTATTGACTCTGGAACATAGATGGTGGGTTATTTGGGAATGTCCGCGAGTCCCAGACATCTAGATATTTCTTTAGGCTGGCTATTTGTGGTGTAGAACTGATCGTGCCTGTGCAGGGCCAATAGGAGTGTTGTGAGCCATTGTGGGCTAATCTATATTGTTTACGACCATATCATTCATGCAAAGTGTTTTTCTGAATGTTTTACTACTGATTTGGCCTTAGGCCGACTATTAACGTTTTTTTCTAAACTTTGCATGGCCCCATGGGCCCATTTTCAGTATTATGACTTTGAAAGGGTTTTGAACTGGCTTGTATGAAAACTCTTAGTGTAAAGAGCATATTACAATGATTTGATCATCCGTTTTCATACTTATACTAGACCCGGTTGAGCCGTGGTGCTAGGCCTATTTTAAGATTTATTTGAGATGATATTAGACTCGGTAAAGCCGAGCATCAGACTTGATTTACTACTATTTTGACCTGAATACGCTCTGGGCACCCTTTATGAGGGTTATTGAGACATGATTACTTATTTAGACCCGGATACATTTCGAGCACCCTTTGACTGAGTTTTTGAGATTACTACTACTGGTTTAGACTCGGATCAAATCTAGGCACGTAGTACGAGGTTCTGATTATTGAGTTATTTTGAGTTTCGTGTTTAGTATATGGTCTACGAGTATACCTCCATGGACCCTACCGTTCCTGGACCCCGAGCTACAAGCTGTGGGTGCCATGAGGAGGGGTGTACGATGTAGTAGAGGTACTCAAGAGAATTCCTTCCATGGATCCTGCCTCTATTGGGCCTTTGGGGCACCGGAGGGGGGTAACATACGTCACTGCGATCACACCTGGTTCCAGATTCATCATACATCATCATCATGCATATTGTGATCCGATTCCACCCTTGTTTGCTGTGTGTTCAGTGTACGCTCCGGTTGTATGAGCAGCTAGAGGGTTTGTTTTTATTTGATTGTGTTCCTCAGTTGTATGGGCAATCGTTGGGACTGTAGGTAGATTATATTACTCCTGTCCTTTTATAGAGCTTGTTATGGATTTCGTTTCTTGGTGGATTAGAGGTTGTTAGCCTATTGAGGCTCCGATTATTGGACTTTGATTATTGAGGGGCTAGTGAGTCCTATATTATTGAGGCACTATTGTGTGGTCTTCTGTGCTGTTGTGGGTTTCTGGTTCTATTCTTTATCATGATTTTGAGTAGTAGCTCTTGGTTATTGTGGCTTAGTTATTCCATCCTAGGGCTGTACTTGTGAGGTTGATCTCTGTCCATGCTTACCTTGAAATTGGATTGGTAATATGTTTTCCTTAAGTATATTGATCCCATCTTGAGTATGTTAATTTGCTTCCCTTCTTTCCTTTTTTACTTGAGGTTACCGGTATACCGCCCTTCTCTTTAAACTCTCTCTATTTATATACTGTTGTTTCAAGGATCCCAGGTGTGTTCTACTTTCTTTCACCCGTGTTTTTGTGTTATGTATATCTTCTGTGCTAGCATTGTATGCTTATAACTCTTGGTTGGCTTTTCTCCGTGCTAGCTTCCATGTGCTTTCCCTATTTTCTTCTGTGACTGCTTCCCTTGTATTCTACTCATTACTATTTTTATATCTTATATGCGCTCAGTCGACCAATGATGCCTACTGGGTACCTGTTTCTTAGCAATTAGTGCTCATACTATACTTCTGCATTTTTTTGGTGCAGATATTAGTTGAGCTTTCGCCGTGGATCGCGTTGGAGACTCATGCAACTTTTGGATATTCGAGACTAGGGTGAGCTCCTGATGACCGGGGCTTGACCACATCTCATCTTTGTACTGTTACTCTTTATTTATTCAGAGACAGTTGTATATCCTATTTTGTTACATCTAGCACTTGTACTCTATTTGGAAGCTCTTGTACTATCGATACCAAGTCTTGGGGTTGGTATAGTTTTCTTGTATATATATGATCAGGTTATTTGCTTTCGTATTGTGTTTATCCTTATTCTTCTTCTGCTTATTTCAGCTTATCATGCATATTGGTTAGGTAGTAGCCCATTACTAACCGTTCGGGGCTATGAGAATTGATTTGCTTACTGGGAGGTTGTAGGTGCCATCATGGCTTGAGAAATCGGATCGTGACAAAGGGAAACCTGAAAATTGAATCAAAGTTATGACAAAGTTGATGAAGAAGACTTTAAAGATGAAGCTGTTGATGAAGAAGACGTTGAGACAAAGTCGCTAAGATAGTCGATGAACAAGATTCTACAATTGTAACTCCTTTTATAGAAGTGTAAGGATTCGTAAATCAAAAAGAATTTGAAAGTATAAGAATATTAGAATACCAACTATCAAAAAGGAAAAAGAAAATCTACCGACATTAATTCTCCTACTATTAAAAATAGACATCTAATTTCTTCCCAAATATTTTAGGTTTTAAAAGTTTTCACGATATAAGAAACATTAATTATTCTCTTAATATTAAAAATAGACATATATTTTAGGTTTAAAAGTCCTTGTTTTATTACTTAGGCCATGCTCCCGTGAGTTTTGCTCCGGTTGACATCAATGGTAATTTATATTATCAACACGTGTCCTCTTTTATATTTTGAGGAAATGAGATTTGTTACCCTCTTACAAATTGTAGAAGAAAATGATATTTTAGATCTCTTATTGTAAAGAGAGTAACTTACATAAAACCCACTAGTATAGGAGCTAATTACTTTCTAAAATACTAGTTTATCAAATTACATTTTTATCACTTTTTAGGCATCTGGATACATACCATTCTCACACTGTCACATGTATCTCAGTTACATGTGCAACTAATTTCGATAACTGAAGATATTTTCGATAACAAAATCTCTTAATATGAGGCAAAAATTAAGAGATTAACGAAAACATGTATCTTGCTTATGTAATTTGATTAGTTTTATTTTGTTACTCTTTAAAATAATAATTTTATTAATTTGATGTATCTATTATTAATTTTATATGGTGTATCCAAATACATGTATCTGATACCAAAGATACATGTATCTGGTATCAAAGATACAAGTATCTGGTGTCAAAGATACAAATATCTGGTGTCAAAGATGCACGGGTACATTCATTAAAGTTCATCTAGTGTATACTTAGATGTATATAGAATTAATTTCATGTATCTATTTATATGTATCTAGTATTAATTTCATGCATTTATTTATATGTATTCAATATTAATTTGATGTATCTAGTATCAATTTCATACATTATATCAAAAATACATGTATCTAGTATCAAAAGTTGCTATGCCGAAACTTTTGATACATGTACCTGTGTATAAATACGCACTTAGAAGAAGAAGAAAAAGAAACACACTATCCAGTATCAATTTCATCTAATATATCCAGTATTAATTTGATGTATCCAGTATCAATTTTATACATGCATCCAAATATATATACTCCCTCCGTTTTAATTTGTTTGACGTACTTTCCTTTTTAGTCCATTTAAAAATGAATGACCCTTTCCTTTTTAGCAATTTTTTAATTCCAACTTTCCGCATGACATGTTTACAACCACAAGATTAAAGGGCATTTTAGTATATTTGACATATTTTTAATTTAAGACCACAAGATTCAAAAGTCTTCTTTATTTTCTTAAACTTTGTGCCAAGTCAAAATAGGTCACTCAATATGAAACAGAGGGAGTATCTAGTATTAAGTTGCCCTGTCGAAACTTTTGATACATGTATATGTGATACATGTTTAGAAGAAGAAGAAAAAACAGAGATACATCTTTATCACAGATAAATCATCACACCATAAAAAAACTTCATAATCACTGCTTGATGAAGTCCTTTTTCAATCGCATACTCATCTAAACCCTTAAAAGTAAATCGGACTGTTGATTTACCATATATTAATTGAATAGATTTCAAGATTATTTTGGTCGCTGTCATTGGATTAGCATTCATTAGAGACACATAAGATTTGACTTTCCCACAGTTTGAGGCTGGGGAGAGGCAGCAACAGTCATGAGAATCTGGGGAGGAGTTTGTCGGAGAGAGAAAAGAAAGGAGCACATTAGGGCAGAGAAGAAATGACTGGCAAAGCAGTAAGCAAATCTGTTTTGGGTGAGTTTGAATTTGGGTTGAGCGTAATTTGCAGCGTTGAGAAAGGGATGTGTGGTGATTTTTGGGAAAAGGATGTATTCGATACAAAGAGTGGAGTTTTTTGTTAACATGTGGTATATTAAGTAATTAAAATAAAATAGTGAGAGAATTAGTAGATATAGTAAGGATGTTTGACTCTTTTTGTAGTTTATCATTGTAAAAATGAAGATCTCTCGTGTAAAAATGATGATCTCTTGTAAAAAGAACATAAAACTAAAAAGAAATTGTAAAAGGCTAGAAAATCATATCTCTCTTGAGAGTCAAAGGTTAAGATTTGTTCTAGGAGTAATTTATATTAATGGTAATAACTATAAAAGATATAATATTATTATCACGATAGAATCATCAAATTATATAAATTAAAAAAAATAGTGACCAACAATTAATGTATTCACGCAGCATATCTCCACTAGATTTGATTTTTTAAAAATATATATCGAGCAACAAACTAAATAAAAGAACTTATTAACAACATCTTAATTAAATATTGTCTAAAATAAAGGAAGATAAAATCAAGAATGAGCAATAAAATATTCAATGTTAATTCAAGTTTTTTTTTTTTAACTTTTCCTAAGAAATTTATTGACGAAAAGTTAATTGATTCCTCACTTCATGTATCCTATTTTTGGTTTATAAAAATACATATTTCTTCCTATAATTATTTTTATTGCTCTAAGACTTTATATGTAATTCTTTTAGTTTTGTTAGTTTAATTCAAAATACGAAAGCACACTATAATAGGAATAGATTAGTAAGCGGAAGATAAACAAACTTTGACAAAATTAAAAGAAAAATTAGACAAAATATTTATTGAATTAAATTTCTTACACAAAAAATAGTCCACTTAAAAAAATAATGAAAAAATTACATAACATAGGAAAGAGGAGCCCATAATTATCATACATGAGTAATGTTTACAATAATTATCATCTATTGCAAAGTTTAACCATCTCTCTCTCTCTCTCTCTCTTTAATTAGTACAAATCGTTATTATATCAGACATTAAATTAATATTTTATAGATATATCAATTGTATATTAAATCAATATTTGTATATATTTCAATTATATATTTCAATTATATATGTATCATTTGTATAGATATTAGGTATATATATAGTGGGAAGAGTTGTATATATATATCAATATGTGATATTTGTATTTGATTTCAATTGTAATATATAAATGCATCTATTGTATGTGTATCAATATGTGATATTTATAATTGGTTTCACTTATAATATACAACTGCATCTATTATAAATGTATTTGTATATGACAGACTCAAGCGAATATAAATATTATATTTGTATTTGTAAGACATAGAAACAAGTAAATACATATTATTATATTCAGAATACAATTGTACAATTGTATATATGATTTTGTACAATGGAAATATATATCTGAAATTTTAGAACAAACGTATATATAAATCCTTGTATATTTGAATAAATATATTTTTGTGGCATATGTTTGAAATACAAATGTATATTCAATAAACATTTTTGTATCAGATTTTTTTCATTACAAAATGTATATATGACCCCCCCTCTTTTAAATGTATATGTATTTTGAATAAGTGTATATTTGTACATATACATTTGCAAATGTATACCAGTCCTCTCTCGCATCTCTCCTTTCCTCTCTTTATCAATCTCGCTCGCCTCTCTCCTCTCTCTCCCAATCTTGCTCGCCTGTCTCCTCTCTCTCTAGTCTCACTCATCACTTTCCCTCTTTTAGCTTGTAGCTATGAATTGTAATTAGCAAACTTTAGCTATAGACCCTCCCCCTTATTAAGTCTAAACCTTAACTATTTATGAAATTTTGTCAAAAATAATCCCCCTTATTACATATATTGATCAGTCGACCATTTTCATTTTCAAAAGTAGTCGCTCCATGTGAAACTTCTTCTGTACGCTTATGCCAACCGAATATAACTCCATTTTCCCTGTAGTTATAAGATTCTCTTTTTGATTTTTTTTCCCCACTTTTTTCTCTTATCTTCTTTCTTTTTTGTTTGGTCTTTGTTTTTTTGTTTTGTCCTCTCTGGTAGTTTTTATTTTTGTCTTTGGATCTTTACTGGCATAAACTATGTGTACACGTGAAATTTTTATATATTTTTTAATTTATTTTTTGTTTACCATTAACGTATATAAGTTTAAAAAGAACAAAGAAAACAACTATATCCATTTATAGAGTTAATTTTGTAGATGGTCACTTAATTAATACGTAGCTATACATTATATATTATATATATTTTTATACAAGATTGCTTCAAGAAAGGTTTGAGGGGTTAAATATTAATCCCCTCCAACTAAGTGAAAATGAGGTCACTAATAGGGATACTATTCCGAATGAGATTAATAAAATCTCAGAAAAACATGCTAGAAAACCAGTTCAAAAGATGTATTATTATCCTATAACGACTCCTCAAGACATCCTTCTTGAAGAGCAAGAATATTATGTCTCTAATAGTTTTAGTGGGACAGAAATTTATGAATGAAATATTGATGGTTTTACTGATAGACAAATTTATACTCTGGCTCACAGAATTCTTATGTATAGTACGATTTGCAAGGCCAACAAGAATTCTGAAAAGGATACAACTAACATGATTATTGATGGCTTTACAGGCCAATTAAAGGGGTGGTGGGATAATTATCTCTCAGAATCCCAACGAATGGGCATTTTAAATGCTGTTAAGGATGAAAGTGGAATGATTCCAAATGTAGTCTACACCTTGGTCCTAACCATTATAGAACATTTTTCTGGTAGATGGTCAGATAATAGTGAGACCATTAGGACTATGCTCCAAAACCTTAGATGTAAAACCCTTACGTCATTTAGATGGTACAAGGACATTTTCTTATCCAGAGTAATGGAATTACCCGAGTGTAATAGCTCTCATTGGAAATCCAAGTTTATAGACGGACTCCCTACTTTATTTGCAGAAAGGGTTAGGAAGGCCCTTAGAGGAGATGGGGTGAGTATTAATTACGATGGATATACTTATGGAAAACTTATAAGTGTTTGTACCCAGGAAGGTCTCACTTTATGCAATGAGATCAAGTTGAATCAACAAATTAAGAGATATCACTTGAATGAGAAACAACAATTAGGGGAATTTTGTGAGCAATTCGCAATCGACATGCCTGAATCCTCTAAAAAGACTAATAAACATAGAGGAAAAAGAGACTATAAGGAAAAACCTTATAGGCAGCACAGGAAAAAGAAACGCTTAGACAAGCGTTAAAAGAGAAAAATGGATTATAAAGGAAAAAAGGAGTTTTATAAGAATTATAAAACAAATGCTTGCCACAAATGTGGTAGAATAGGCCATTATGCAAGAGATTGCAAGGTCAAGGATAAGATTAAAAACCTTGACCTAGAGGATAATATTAAGGATTCTTTATATAAAATCCTCCTTAATTCTTCTTCAGAAAATTCTAGCCAAAACAATAGTGATGGAGAAGAATCCTCTACAAGTGAAGATATAAAAGTTCTTCATGAAGAAGACTACATAGCCTCATCAGAGGAAGAATGTACGTCTTGCCAGATTGATCAACCTTGTAATAATAAAGACAAAGATGAATTTTATCAGTTATATTCTCAGTTCAAAGACTTAAATATCAATGTCATCAATAATGATAATTGGATGGAAATTCTCAAGATAATTGATGATCCAACGCTAAGATCCCAAATTATTGACAAAGTTGGTAATACCAGCACCTCCACTAGTAATACTAGAATTCCTAAAGATAATCCCGCTAATGCTTATACCATGACAGAAGTAAAGAGACAGCTAAAGCTTAGAGCTCAAAGAGATCATATTCCCACTACAATTCAAGACTTGATTGAGGAGATTAATAATCTCAAACAAGAAATATCTTCTCTGAAAAATCATAATATGATTCTTGATGAGAGAATTAGTTATATAGAAAATAAAAGCAATGGGAAACAGGTTATGGTTGATGATAATCTCCCTGATATCCCTGAAGGAGATTTTCCTGATATCTCTAATGAATTTACAAATAATAAGAATTTATTTTTAGAAACTATCGAGCTTATTACGGCTAATAAACCTTTGGCAAAAATAACTCTTTTTATTGATTATAACTTAAAAAAAGATTTTATTGCTCTTATTGATAGCGGAGCTAATTTAAATTGCATCCAAGAAGGATTAATTCCGTCAAAATATTTTAAGAAAACTACTCATAGTCTTCGAAATGCTAGCGATCATAAAATGGATATTGAATATAAGATCCTAAAAGCATATATTTGTACAAATAATATTTGTATGCATGAAAGTTTTGTTTTGATAAAAAATATTTCTAATGAAATTATTTTAGGAATGCCCTTTTTCTAGCATATTTATCCCATAACTCTCTGGGATGAGACTGGAATAACAAATACTTTTGAAGGAAGAAAAATAAGAACAGATTTCATATCTCAACCGTTCTCAAAATTCGTTAATGAAGTCAAAGATATGATTTCTTTAAAAAATAAACAAATCTATTTTCTTAAAAGTGAGATTTGTAGTCTTACCATAGAAGAGACTTTACAAAATCCTAAGATCCAAGGAAAAATTGAGATTTAAAGAATCAATTCTCCCTACAGATATGTGGAGATCACCCAAATGTATTTTGGGAAAGGAAAAAACATGTGGTAAGCCTTCCTTATGAGGAAGAATTTTCTGAGGATAATATTCCCACTAAGGCAAGACCTTGCCAAATGAAGTCAGAATATTTAGATTTATGTAAAAAAGAGATTGATACTCTTTTTCAAAAGGGATTAATAAGGCCCTCAAAATCTCCATGGTCTTGCACTGCTTTCTATGTTAATAAGCACGCAGAGCAAGAAAGAGGGGTACCCAGGCTTGTCATAAATTATAAACCCCTAAATAAAGTTTTAAAATGGATTAGATATCCTATTCCCAATAAAAAAGATTTATTAGATAGACTTCATGAATCTATAATATTTTCAAAATTTGATTTAAAATCAGGTTATTAGCAAATTCAATTTTCTGAAAAGGATAAATATAAAATAGCCTTTAACGTCCCAATGGGACAATATGAGTGGAATGTTATGCCTTTTGGGTTAAAAAATTTTCCTTCTGAATTTCAAAAAATTATGAATGATATTTTTAACCCTTTTAGCAATTTTATCATCGTATATATAGATGATATTTTAGTATTCTCAAAAACCTTAGAAATGCATTTTAAGCATCTTGACCTATTTAAAAAAATTATTATTTAGAATGGTTTGGTTATATCTAGACAAAAAATGCATATTTTCCAAGCCAATGTTAGATTCTTAGGTCATAATATTGAAAAAGGAAAAATTATTCCGATTCAGAGAAATATTGAGTTTGCGTCTAAATTTTCTAACGTTATTACTAATAAAACTCAGCTTCAACGTTTTTTGGGAAGTTTAAATTACATTTCTCCTTTTATAAAGGATCTAGCTAAAGACACAGCTATATTATATTATAGACTAAGAAAAAATCCTAAAGCTTGGATTGATAATCATACAAAAGCAGTCAAGCACATTAAGGCAAAAGTTAATAACTTACCATGTCTCACTCTGGCTAATCCGAATTGGCAAAATATAGTAGAGACAAATGCCTCTGATATTGGCTATGGGGGAATTTTAAAACAAATCTCTCCTGCTGAAAAACAAGAATACCTCATACAATTCTATTCTGGGAAATGGAATAATAGCCAGAAAAATTATGCTACTGTATCTAAAGAAATTTTAGCCATAGTCAAAAGTGTTTTAAAATTCTAGGGGGACTTATATAACCAAAAGTTCATCATAAAAACTGATTGTCAAGCAGCTAAATTCATCTTTGATAAAGATGTAAAACATGATGTTTCTAAACAAATGTTTGCAAGATGACAAGCTTTATTAGCAACATTAGATTTTGAAATACATTATAAAAAGGGAACAAATAATAGCCTTCCCGATTTTCTTACTAGGGAATATTTGAGTTAATAATTCTTTATTTTACAAGATAATGCGGCCATCTGGAAGTTCTTCCTCTAATAGAGGAAGAGGAAGAGGAAGAGCACCTATGAGCAGAAATAATATTTTGGCTCAGATAGGAAACCAGAGACTAATAGCCTCAAACATTGTAGGAACTTTTACAGGTATCTCGGGAATTAATACCGAACACCCAATGTATAAAGAATTCATGAATTTTGTACAATCAAGGCAAACTCAGAACAATGCACCACCGTTATATTCTGCAGTCGTCAATGGTGAAGTAGGTGAAAATATTGAGGTAGATGATAAAAATGAGAAAGATGAAGTAATACTTCTTCTTGAGCCAAGGGATTTACAATGGAGAGAGGATTCTTGGCAAATCATGTCAAGATATTTTGATACGGCATCATATGCTGTCCCAACATACAAATACAGAATGCATTATGAGATTATACTCTCATCTATCGGGTCTGCTGAATTCTAGCATTTTTACCCAAGCAAATACCAAGAAAGTTTATAACTTTTCAAAAATTATTATAAAAAAGATATTTACCCCAGAGGAATGGGGAATCAGCACGATGAAGGAAAGGGAATACACCCATCCGGACTAAAGAATAGCTGTTAAGTTTAATTACTGGAATTACATTGAGAGTTTTAATAAAGCTCTATTATATGAGAATGCTAATAAGAAGCATTCATGGTTCATCAAGATATGTTCAAATATTTTCAGACAATATATACCAAATTGGTTCTGCCAATGGTGGACTTTATATGGCCCAACCTTGAATATCCTCCCAGAGGATTATAAAAGATTATATGCTCAATGGGTTGATGTCTCGCCCAAAATAATAAGATTACAACAGGAGGACATATATTTCAAGGGAATATCCTTAATGTATTTTTTTATACAACTTTCTATCCCATGGATAATGAAATGGACAATAGAAGTTCATACAAATGAAGAAGGGTTTCCTTGCTTAAAAATAAAATTTTATACAAAATTTTGGAGTAAATTACTCCAAAGAGATATGGAGGGAAAACTTCATGGACGCGAGATAATAGACTCGATCAATGTGGCTATTGAGGCTAGCAAGAACCAAACAGAAGTTATACAGGAAAAGGATAATATTAGTCCTTTTAAACATATAACCAGAAAATTACAGATGAAACAAGAGACTATTTCCAAATCGGAACTTCTTGCCTCATATATGGAAGAAGTTAAAAAAAATTTAGTAAAAAATATGGGTATAGAATTTTCAGACAATATATCCATGGCCACATCTAATGAAGAAGAAGACAACTGTTTAGCAGGAGAATCTCAAAGTATTCATAGCACGGAAGAAATGGACATTGAAATATTTCTGCAACAGTTCAGAAACCAGATAGAAGAATCTTCTAGCTCAGAAAAATCCAAAGGGAAAGAGATTGCTAAAGAGTAAAGGACAAGACATCAACTTTATTAAAAGTTGAAATTATTGTATACTTTTGAATTATTGTAAAACTTTTATAAAGTAGAGGACCCCGATATCGGTCCAATAATGTAATATGACATAAGCACTTACGTCATGAATTTTAAATTTTCCTCTCGATCCTTTCTACAAAAGGGTCACTTATTGTAAATAGAAGGCAGGCTTTAGCCAACCCTTCTAGTATTACTCTCTTTTTACCAGTGTTGAATAAAAAGATCTTTGTTGCTTTGTAAATTGAAGAGTAACTGATCTCCAGTTAAGGTATTTTTCATTTTTTGTTTTACTTAAATCGTTTTAAAGATTTTATAGCCTAAATGATAGGCTAAGCAACTCGTGTTGGACTAACAACAACTGCAACTATTAAGACATGGTTATAAAAAGGTTGTTCCGATGTCTCTAAGGTCGAGGTAGTATAGTCAAGGGGTAGAAAGAACTTGGCCTAGTCCGGCGTTCCTGGTTAGGCCCATGTCAGCCGTGTGGATGCGTTTATTTGGGCTAGATTGGAACCGTAAAAGTTCTTTCCATTCCTAGATTATATGAGTCGTAAACGAACCTGTATTTATATCAGAGGCATCTGTCTCTACTATCTTTTGCCAATTCGGATTAGCCAGAGTGAGACATGGTAAGTTATTAACTTTTGCCTTAATGTGCTTGACTGCTTTTGTATGATTATCAGTCAAGCTTTAGGACTTTTTCTTAGTCTATCATATAGTATAGCTGTGTCTTTAGCTAGATCCTTTATAAAAGGAGAAATGTAATTTAAACTTCCCAAAAAACGTTGAAGCTGAGTTTTATCAGTAATAACGTCAGGAAATTTAGACGCAAACTCAATACTTCTCTGAATCGGAATAATTTTTCCTTTTTCAATATTATGACCTAAGAATCTAACATTGGTTTGGAAAATATGCATTTTTGGTATAGATATAACCAAACCATTCTGAATAATAATTTTTTTAAATAGGTCAAGATGCTTAAAATGCATTTCTAAGGTTTTTGAGAATACTAAAATATCATCTATATATACGATGCTAAAATTGCTAAAAGGGTTAAAAATATCATTCATAATTTTTTGAAATTCTGAAGGAGCATTTTTTAACCCAAAAGACACTCATATTGTCCCATTGGGACGTTAAAGGCTGTTTTATATTTATCCTTTTCAGAAATTTGAATTTGCCAATAACCTGATTTTAAATCAAATTTTGAAAATATTATAGCTTCATGAAGTCTATCTAATAAATCTTTTTTATTAGGAATAGGATATCTAATCCATTTTAAAACTTTATTTAGGGGTTTATAATTTATGACAAGCCTAGGTACCCCTCTTTCTTGCTCTGCGTGCTTATTAACATAGAAAGCAGTGCAAGAACATGGAGATTTTGAAGGCCTTATTAATCCCTTTTGAAAAAGAGTATCAATCTCTTTTTTACATAAATCTAAATATTCTGACTTGATTTGGCAAGGTCTTGCCTTAGTGGGGATATTATCCTCAGAAAATTTTTCCTCATAAGGAAGGCTTACCACATGTTTTTTCCTTTCCCAAAATACATTTGGGTTATCTCCACATATATGTAGGGAGAATTGATTCTTTAAAATCTCAATTTTTCCTTGGATCTTAGGATTTTGTAAAGTCTCTTCTATGATAAGACTACAAATCTCACTTTTAAGAAAATAGATTTATTTATTTTTTAAAGAAATCATATCTTTGACTTCATTAACGAATTTTGAGAATGGTTGAGATATGAAATCTATTCTTATTTTTCTTCCTTCAAAAGTACCTGTTAATCCAGTCTCATCTCAGAGAGTTATGGGATAAATATGCCAGAAAAAGGGCATTTCTAAAATAATTTCTTTAGAAATATTTTTTATCAAAACAAAAGTTTTAGGCATACAAATATTATTTGTACAAATATATGCTTTAGGGATCTTATATTCAATATCCATTTTATGACCGCTAGCATTTCGAAGACTATGAGTAGTTTTTCTTAAAATATTTTGACGGAATTAATCCTTCTTGGATGCAATTTAAATCAGCTCCGCTATCAATAAGAGCAATAAAATCTTTTTTTAAGTTATAATCAATAAAAAGAGTTATTTTTGCCAAAGGTTTATGAGTCGTAATAAGCTCGATAATTTCTAAAAATAAATTCTTATTATTTGTAAATTCATTAGAGATATAAGGAAAATCTCCTTTAGGGATATCAGGGAGATTATCATCAACCATAACCTGTTTCACATTGTTTTTATTTTCTATATAACTAATTCTCTCATCAAGAATCATATTATGATTTTTCAGAGAAGATATTTCTTGTTTGAGATTATTAATCTCCTCAATCAAGTCTTGAATTGTAGTGGGAATATGATCCCTTTGAGATCTAAGCTTTAGTTGTCTCTTTACTTCTGCCATGGTATAAGCATTAGCGGGCTTATCTTTAGGAATTCTACTATTACTAGTGGAGGTGCTGGTATTATCAACTTTGTCAATAATTTGGGATCTTAGCGTTGGATCATCAATTATCTTGAGAATTTCCATCCAATTATCATTACTGATGACATTGATATTTAAGTCTTTGAACTGAGAATATAACTGATAGAATTCATCCTTGTCTTTATTATCACAAGGTTGACCAATTTGGCAAGACGTACATTCTTCCTCTGATGAGGATGTGTAGTCTTCTTCATGAAGAACTTTTAGATATTCACTTGTAGAGGATTCTTCTCCATCACTATTGTTTTGGCTAGAATTTTCCGAAGAAAAATTAAGGAGGATTTTATATAAAGAATCCTTAATATTATCCACTAGGTCAAGGTTTTTAATCTTATCCTTGACCTTGCAATCTCTTACATAATGGCCCATTCTACCACATTTGTGGCAAGCATTTGTTTTATAATTCTTATAAAACTCCTTTTTTCCTTTATAATCTATTTTTCTCTTTTCACGCTTGTCTAAGCGTTTCTTTTTCATGTGCTGCCTATAAGGTTTTTCCTTATAATATCTTTTTCCTCTATGTTTATTAGTCTTTTTAGAGGATTCAGGCATGTCGATTGTGAATTGCTCACAAAATTCCCCTAATTGTTGTTTCTCATTCAAGTGATATCTCTTAATTTGTTGATTCAACTTGATCTCATTGCATAAAGAGAGAACTTCCTGGGTACAAACACTTATAAGTTTTCCATAAGTATACCCATCGTAATTAATACTCACCCCATCTCCTCTAAGGGCCTTCCTAGCCCTTTCTGCAAATAAAGCAGGGAGTCCGTCTATAAACTTGGATTTCCAATAAGATCTATTACACTCGGGTAATTCCATTACTCTGGATAAGAAAACGTCCTTGTACCATCTAAATGACGTAAGGGTTTTACATCTAAGGTTTTGGAGCATAGTCCTAATGGTCTCACTATTATCTGACCATCTACCAGAAAAATGTTCTATAATGGTTAGAACCAAGGTGTAGACTACATTTGGAATCATTCCACTTTCATCCTTAACAACATTTAAAATGGCCATTCATTGGGATTCTGAGAGATAATTATCCCACCACCCCTTTAATTGGCCTGTAAATCCAGCAATAATCATGTTAGCTGTATCCTTTTCAGAATTCTTGTTGGCCTTGCAAATCGTACTATACATAAGAATTCTGTGAGGCAGAGTATAAATTTGTCTATCAGTAAAACCATCAATATTTCATTCATAAATTTCTGTCCCACTAAAACTATTAGAGACATGATATTCTTGCTCTTCTAGAAGGATGTCTTGAGGAGTCGGTCTAGGATAATAATACATCCTTTGGACTGGTTTTCTAGCATGTTTTTCTGAGATTTTATTAATCTCATTCAGAATAGTATCCCTATTAGTGACCTCATTTTCACTTAGTTGGAGGGGATTAATATTTAACCCCTCAAACCTTTCTTGAAGCAATCTTTCAATATTATCAAGCTTCGATAATTTAAAGTTCTTAATCTATGGAGGGGGTTGGATAGTAGGAGTAGCCTTCTCCTTTCCTTTATCAGGGATTTTGGACTTCTGTAATTCAGAACATAAATGACTAATTTTATCATGTAAAGAAAGAATATGTTCTTCTAAAATACTCACATACACATTCGTGTAATTATTTTGTCTTATTAAAATTTTAACATGCTTAGAAGTAATAAGAGCAGTGTCATTATCATCAAATAACTCTGCAAATGCAATAAAATATACAGTTTTATTATCTTTTTCAATTTGAAAGGATTGTTGAGGAGGTAGGAGATATTGGGTAATTGTACCATCAGATAATTTATAATCTTGTTCTAACATAGAAATATAGTTATAAACATATTTCGTCATGAACCATGGTACAAAACCTATAACTTTATTTACTTTAGAAAGATCATTATAAAATTCTTCTTGAAAAAATGTTTGTTGATTATTATTAAAAATTTTGAAAAACCATTTTCTAAATGATTCCCATTTGGGCTGAAAAAATTCATTTGAAATTTTGTTTCTTACCGGCAACCTCGGTCTAAAATCAATAAGTCCTGATCTATCCATGTAAACCATTTGGAAAGTCCATTTCAGACAAAGTAGGGTCCATATCAGGGATAACTATATGATTTTCAATTTTGATATTATCAACTCTCTTTCCCTCTCTCATATCAGAGGTAGATACTCTAGAATTATCTTCTTCTTTAATCTGAGAAGTAGACGCTCTGGAAGGCATATCAATAATATAATCAGCAGAAAATATATAAGATGAGTTAGATCTAAACATTCTAGAAGAAAAACCTATATTATCAGCATAACTCATTAATAAATTTTGGT
Organism: Jaltomata sinuosa; assembly: GCA_003996215.1. Lineage (NCBI taxonomy): Eukaryota > Viridiplantae > Streptophyta > Magnoliopsida > Solanales > Solanaceae > Jaltomata > Jaltomata sinuosa. The sequence continues at coordinate 44,971 of QJPP01004000.1, read as the reverse complement.
CAGTGAATTTGATTTTCACTGTCCCATCAGGAGTTTGCTCAATGTCGGAAATATCAGGATTTATATTATTTTTGGGTGAAACTGCCTCTTCTATCACCCACTCTTTAGGAAAATTAATTTTATCCCATTTAATAGGCCTTCTAGTTATAACTTTAGACTTACTAAAATTTGTTTCTATAAGAATCGTTTCATTTTTAAAATCCATGATTTTACACATAGGGTTCAAAGTGTATAATGGTTTATAGTAAATTCTATAACAAATACATATAACTTCAGTACCAGGAAGATAATCATAACCATGTAATTTTATACTTAATATTAAATTATTCAGAGAATTTTCATCAGTCAAAGAAATTTGCAAATTAGGATAGGCGTTAAAATATACAGGGCCATAGGCCAAACTAGTTTGAATCGTCCCTATCAGGGATTTTTTCCAGTTCTGGTTTCTGCCATCCTTTAGAGCTGCTATAAAGCTCTCAGGTAAACCTCTTAAGTTGAGTGGCTTAAAAGCAACTTGTACCAAACCAATATGCATAAATCTATGAGTTTCTCTATAAGGGGCAAAATCACTTTCAGACAGCAATCTAAAAGTACCATGATCAGAGTCCACCGCAATAGTTTCCTCTGTGGTTTTGACAATTTGTTTAAATCCTATATTTTCAAAAGTACCCATTTGGTATATAACCTTGGGTTGAATTTTAGGAATAGTCCATTTATTAAGAAGATCTAGTTGTTGAGGAATATCATATTCCTCTTTTCTACTGTTTTTAATAGTAGTATGCTTCTTAATGATGTTAATAAAAATAAGATGTGTCAGACTAACCACACCTACTACTATCAACAACATGGCTCTGATACCAACATCTTGTCAGGATCGCTTCGATGTAACTACAGGTTCGTTTATGACTCATATAATCTAGGAATGGAAAGAACTTTTACGGTTCCAATCTAGCCCAAATAAACACCTTCACACGGCTAACATGGGCCTAAACAGGAACACCAGACTAGTATAAGTTCTTTCTACCCCTTGACTATATTACCTCGACCTTAGACACATCGAAACAACCTTTTTCTAACCATGTCTTAATAGTTGCAGTTGTTGTTAGTCCAACACGAGTTTCTTAGCCTATCATTTAGGCTATAAAATCTTTAAAACGATTTAAGTAAAACAAAAAATGAAAAATACCTTAACTAGAGATCAGTTACTCTTCAATTTACAAAGCAACAAAGAAATTTTTATTCAACACTGGTAAAAAGAGAGTAATACTAGAAGGGTTGGCTAAAGCCTGCCTTCTATTTACAATAAGTGACCCTTTTATAGAAAGGATCGAGAGGAAAATTTAAAATTCATGACGTAAGTGCTTATGTCATATTACATTATTGGACCGATATCGGGGTCCTCTACTTTATAAAAGTTTTACAATAATTCAAAAGTATACAATAATTTCAACTTTTAATAAAGTTGATGTCTTGTCCTTTACTCTTTAGCAATCTCTTTCCCTTTGGATTTGTCTGAGCTAGAAGATTCTTCTATCTGGTTTCTGAACTGTTGCAGAAACATTTCAATGTCCATTTCTTCCGTGCTATGAATACTTTGAGATTCTCCTGCTAAACAGTTGTCGTCTTCTTCATTAGATGTGGCCATGGATATATTGTCTGAAAATTCTATACCCATATTTTTTATAAATCTTTTTTAACTTCTTCCATATATGAGGCAAGAAGTTCCAATTTGGAAATAGTCCATTGTTTCATCTGTAATTTTCTGGTTATATGTTTAAAAGGACTAATATTATCCTTTTCCTGTATAACTTCTGTTTGGTTCTTGCTAGCCTCAATAGCCACATTGATCGAGTCTATTATCTCGCGTCCATGAAGTTTTCCCTCCATATCTCTTTGGAGTAATTTATTCCAAAATTTTGTATAAAATTTTCTTATTAAGCAAGGAAACCCTTCTTCATTTGTATGAACTTCTATTGTCCATTTCATTATCCATGGGATAGAAAGTTGTATAAAAAAATACATTAAGGATATTCCCTTGAAATATATGTCCTCCTGTTATAATCTTATTATTTTGGGCGAGACATCAACCCATTGAGCATATAATTTTTTATAATCCTCTGGGAGGATATTCAAGGTTGGGCCATATAAAGTCCACCATTGGCAGAACCAATTTGGTATATATTGTCTGAAAACATTTGAACATATCTTGATGAACCATGAATGCTTCTTATTAGCATTCTCATATAATAGAGCTTTATTAAAACTCTCAATGTAATCCCAGTAATTAAACTTAACAGCTATTCTTTGTTCCGAATGGGTGTATTCCCTTTCCTTCATCGTGCTGATTCCCCATTCCTCTGGGGTAACTATCTTTTTTATAATAATTTTGAAAAGTTATAAACTTTCTTGGTATTTGCTGGGTAAAAATGCTGGAATTCAACAGACCCGATAGATGAGAGTATAATCTCATAACGCATTCTGTATTTGTATGTTGGGACATCATATGATGCCGTATCAAAATATCTTGACATGATTTGCCAAGTATCCTCTCTCCATTGTAAATCCCTTGGCTCAAGAAGAAGTATTACTTCATCTTTCTCATTTTTATCATATACCTCAATATTTTCACCTACTTCGTCATTGACGACTGCAGAATATAACGGTGGTGCATTGTTATGAGGTTGCCTTAATTGTATAAAATTAATGAATTCTTTATACATTGGGTGTTCGGTATTAATTCCCGAGATACATGTGGAAGTTCCTGCAATGTTTGAGGCTATTAGTCTCAGGTTTCCTATCTGAGCCAAAATATTATTTCTGCTCATGGGTGCTCTTCCTCTTCCTCTTCCTCTATTAGAGGAAGAACTTCTAGATGGCCGCATTATCCTGTAAAATAAAGAATTATTAACTCAAATATTTCCTAGTAAGAAAATTGGGAAGGCTATTATATGTTCCCTTTTTATAATGTATTTCAAAATCTAATGGTGCTAATAAAGCTTGCCATCTTGCAAACATTTGTTTAGAAACATCATGTTTTACATCTTTATCAAAGATGAATTTAGCTGCTTGACAATCAGTTTTTATGATGAACTTTTGGTTATATAAGTATCCCAGGAATTTTAAAACACTTTTGACTATGGCTAAAATTTCTTTAACTACAGTAGCATAATTTTTCTGGGTATTATTCCATTTCTCAGAATAGAATTGTATGAGGTATTCTTGTTTTTCAGCAGAAGAGATTTGTTTTAAAATTCTCCCATAGTCAATATCAGAGGCATTTGCTCTACTATCTTTTGGGATCTTATATTCAATATCCATTTTATGACCGCTAGCATTTCGAAGACTATGAGTAGTTTTCTGAAAATATTTTGATGGAATTAATCTTTCTTGGATGCAATTTAAATCAGCTCCGCTATCAATAAGAGCAATAAAATCTTTTTTTAAGTTATAATCAATAAAAAGAGTTATTTTTGCCAAAGGTTTATGAGCCGTAATAAGCTCGATAGTTTCTAAAAATAAATTCTTATTATTTGTAAATTCATTAGAGATATCAGGAAAATCTCCTTTAGGGATATCAGGGAGATTATCATCAACCATAACCTGTTTCCTATTGCTTTTATTTTCTATATAACTAATTCTCTCATTAAGAATCATATTATGATTTTTCAGAGAAGATATTTCTTATTTGAGATTATTAATCTCCTCAATCAAGTCTTGAATTGTAGTGGGAATATGATCTCTTTGATATCTAAGCTTTAGCTGTCTCTTTACTTCTGCCATGGTATAAGCATTAGCGGGATTATCTTTAGGAATTCTAGTATTACTAGTGGAGGTGGTGGTATTACCAACTTTGTCAATAATTTGGGATCTTAGCGTTGGATCATCAATTATCTTGAAAATTTCCATCCAATTATCATTACTGATGACATTGATATTTAAGTCTTTGAACTGAGAATATAACTGATAGAATTCATCTTTGTCTTTATTATCACAAGGTTGACCAATATGGCAAGACGTACATTCTTACTCTGATGAGGATATTTAGTCTTCTTCATGAAGAACTTTTAGATCTTAACTTGTAGAGGATTCTTCTCCATCACTATTGTTTTGGCTATAATTTTCCGAAGAAAAATTAAGGAGGATTTTATATAAAGAATCCTTAATATTATCCCCTAGGTCAAGGTTTTTAATCTTATCCTTGACCTTGCAATCTCTTGCATAATGGCCTATTCTACCACATTTGTGGCAAGCATTTGTTTTATAATTCTTATAAAACTCCTTTTTTCCTTTATAATCCATTTTTCTCTTTTCACGCTTGTCTAAGCGTTTCTTTTTCATGTGCTGCCTATAAGGTTTTTCCTTATAATATCTTTTTCCTCTATGTTTATTAGTCTTTTTAGAGAATTCAGGCATGTCGATTGCGAATTGCTCACAAAATTCCCCTAATTGTTGTTTCTCATTCAAGTGATATCTCTTAATTTGTTGATTCAACTTGATCTCATTGCATAAAGAGAGACCTTCCTGGGTACAAACACTTATATGTTTTCCATAAGTATACCCATCGTAATTAATACTCACCCCATCTCCTCTAAGGGCCTTCCTAACCCTTTCTGCAAATAAAGCAGGGAGTCCGTCTATAAACTTGGATTTCCAATGAGAGCTATTACACTCGAGTAATTCCATTACTCTGGATAAGAAAACGTCCTTGTACCATCTAAATGACGTAAGGGTTTTACATCTAAGGTTTTTGAGCATAGTCCTAATGGTCTCACTATTATCTGACCATCTACCAGGAAATGTTCTATAATGGTTAGGACCAAGGTGTAGATTACATTTGGAATCATTCCACTTTCATCCTTAACAGCATTTAAAATGGCCATTCATTGGGATTCTGAGAGATAATTATCCCACCACTCCTTTAATTGGCCTGTAAATCCAGCAATAATCATGTTAGCTGTATCCTTTTCAGAATTCTTGTTGGCCTTGCAAATTGTACTATACATAAGAATTCTGTTAGCCAGAGTATAAATTTGTCTATCAGTAAAACCATCAATATTCCATTCATAAATTTCTGTCCCACTAAAACTATTAGAGACATAATATTCTTTCTCTTCAAGAAAGATGTCTTGAAGAGTCGGTCTAGGATAATAATACATCCTTTGGACTGGTTTTCTAGCATGTTTTTCTGAGATTTTATTAATTTCATTCAGAATAGTATCCCTATTAGTGACCTCATTTTCACTTAGTTGGAGGGGATTAATATTAAACCCCTCAAACCTTTCTTGAAGCAATCTTTCAATATTATCAAACTTCGATAATTTAAAGTCCTTAATCTCTGGAGGGGGTTGGATAGTAGGAGTAGCCTTCTCCTTTCCTTTATCAGGGATTTTGGACTTCTGTAATTCAGAACATAAATGACTAATTTTATCATGTAAAGAAAGAATATGTTCTTCTAAAATACTCAGATACACATTCGTGTAATTGTTTTGTCTTATTAAAATTTTAACATGCTTAGAAGTAATAAGAGCAGTGTCATTATCATCAAATAACTCTGCAAATGCAATAAAATATACAGTTTTATTATCTTTTTCAATTTGAAAAGATTGTTGAGGAGGTAGGAGAGATTTGGTAATTGTACCATCAGATAATTTATAATCTTGTTCTAACATAGAAATATAGTTATAAACATATTTCGTCATGAACCATGGTACAAAAGCTATAGCTTTATTTACTTTAGAAAGATCATTATAAAATTTTTCTTGAAAAAATGTTTGTTGATTATTATTAAAAATTTTGAAAAACCATTTTCTAAATGATTCCCATTTAGGCTGAAAAAATTCATTTGAAATTTTCTTTCTTACCAGCGACCCAGGTCTAAAATCAATAAGTCCTGATCTATCCATGTAAACCATTTGGAAAGTTCATTTCGGACAAAGTAGGGTCCATATCAAGGGTAACTATATGATTTTCAATTTTGATATTATCAACTCTCTTTCCCTCTCTCATATCAGAGGTAGATACTCTAGAATTATCTTCTTCTTTAATCTGAGAAGTAGACGCTCTGGAAGGCATATCTACAATATAATCAGCAGGAGATATATAAGATGAGTTAGATCTAAACATTCTAGAAGAAAAACCTATATATCAGCATAACTCATTAATAAATTTTGGTCAGTGAATTTGATTTTCACTGTCCCATCAGGAGTTTGCTCAATGTCGGAAATATCAGGATTTATATTATTTTTGGGTGGAACTGCCTCTTCTATCACCCACTCTTTAGGAAAATTAATTTTATCCCATTTAATAGGCCTTCTAGTTATAACTTTAGACTTACTAAAATTTGTTTCTATAAGAATCGTTTCATTTTTAAAATCCATGATTTTACACATAGGGTTCAAAGTGTATAATGGTTTATAGTAAATTCTATAACAAATACATATAACTTCAGTACCAGGCAGATAATCATAACCATGTAATTTTATACTTATTATTAAAGTATTCAGAGAAATTTCATCATTCAAAGAAATTTGCAAATTAGGATAGGCGTTAAAATATACAGGGCCATAGGCCAAACTAGTTTGAACCGTCCCTATCAGGGATTTTTTCCAGTTCTGGTTTCTGCCATCCCTTAGAGCTGCTATAAATCTCTCAGGTAAACCTCTTAAGGTGAGTGACTTAAAAGCAACTTGTACCAGACCAATATGCATAAATCTATGAGTTTCTCTATAAGGGGCAAAATCACTTTCAGACAGCAATCTAAAAGTACCATGATCAGAGTCCACCGTAATAGTTTCCTCTGTGGTTTTGACAATTTGTTTAAATCCTATTTTTTCAAAAGTACCCATTTGGTATATAACCTTGGGTTGAATTTTAGGAATAGTCCATTTATTAAGAAGATCTAGTTGTTGAGGCATATCATATTCCTCTTTTATACTGTTTTTAATAGTAGTATGCTTCTTAATGATGTTCATAAAAATAGGATGTGTCGGACTAACCACACCTACTACTATCAACAACATGGCTCTGATACCAACATCTAGTCAGGATCGCTTTGATGTAACTACAGGTTCATTTACGACTCATATAATCTAGGAATGGAAAGAGCTTTTATGGTTCCAATCTAGCCCAAATAAACGCCTCCAGACGGCTGACATGAGCCTAAACAGGAACACCGGACTAGGCCAAGTTCTTTCTACCCCTTGACTATACTACCTCGACCTTAAAGACATCGGAACAACCTTTTTCTAACCATGTCTTAATAGTTGCAGTTGCTGTTAGTCCAACACGAGTTGCTTAGCCTATCATTTAGGCTATAAAATCTTTAAAACGATTTAAGTAAAACAAAAAAATGAAAAATACCTTAACTGGAGATCAGTTACTCTTCAATTTACAAAGCAACAAAGATCTTTTTATTCAACACTGGTAAAAAGAGAGTAATACTAGAAGGGTTGGCTAAAGCCTGCCTTCTATTTACAATTAGTGACCCTTTTATAGAAAGGATCGAGAGGAAAATTTAAAATTCATGACGTAAGTGCTTATGTCATATTACATTATTGGACCGATATCGGGGTCCTCTACTTTATAAAAGTTTTACAATAATTCAAAAGTATACAATAATTTCAACTTTTAATAAAGTTGATGTCTTGTCCTTTACTCTTTAGCAATCTCTTTCCCTTTGGATTTGTCTGAGCTAGAAGATTCTTCTATCTGGTTTCTGAACTGTTGCAGAAACATTTCAATGTCCATTTCTTCCGTGCTATGAATACTTTGAGATTCTCCTGCTAAACAGTTTTCTTCTTCTTCATTAGAAGTGGCCATGGATATATTGTCTGAAAATTCTATACCCATATTTTTTACTAAATCTTTTTTAACTTCTTCCATATATGAGGCAAGAAGTTCCGATTTGGAAATAGTCCCTTGTTTCATCTGTAATTTTCTGGTTATATGTTTAAAAGGACTAATATTATCCTTTTCCTGTATAACTTCTATTTGGTTCTTGCTAGCCTCAATAGCCACATTGATCGAGTCTATTATCTTGCGTCCATGAAGTTTTCCCTCCATATCTCTTTGGAGTAATTTACTCCAAAATTTTGTATGAAATTTTCTTTTTAAGCAAGGAAACCCTTCGTCATTTGTATGAACTTCTATTGTCCATTTCATTATCCATGGGATAGAAAGTTGTATAAAAAAATACATTAAGGATATTCCCTTGAAATATATGTCCTCATGTTGTAATCTTATTATTTTGGGCGAGACATCAACCCATTGAGCATATAATTTTTTATAATCCTCTGGGAGGATATTCAAGGTTGGGCCATATAAAGTCCACCATTGGCAGAACCAATTTGGTATATATTGTCTGAAAACATTTGAACATAACTTGATGAACCATGAATGCTTCTTATTAGCATTCTCATATAATAGAGCTTTATTAAAACTCTCAATGTAATCCCAGTAATTAAACTTAACAGCTATTCTTTGTTCCGGATGGGTGTATTCCCTTTCCTTCATCGTGCCGATTCCCCATTTCTCTGGGGTAAATGTCTTTTTTTATAATAATTTTTGAAAAGTTATAAACTTTCCTGGTATCTGCTGGGTAAAAATGCTGGAATTCAGCAAACCTGATAGATGAGATTATAATCTCATAATGCATTCTGTATTTGTATGTTGGGACATCATATGATGCCGTATAAAAATATCTTGACATGATTTGCCAAGGATCCTATCTCCATTGTGAATCCCTTGGCTCAAGAAGAAGTATTACTTCATCTTTCTCATTTTTATCATATACCTCAATATTTTCACCTACTTCGTCATTGACGACTGCAGAATATAACGGTGGTGCATTGTTCTGAGGTTGCCTTGATTGTATAAAATTCATGAATTATTTATACATTGGGTGTTCGGTATTAATTCCCGAGATACCTGTGGAAGTTCCTGCAATGTTTGAGGCTATTAGTCTCTGGTTTCCTATCTGAGCCAAAATATTATTTCTGCTCATGGGTGCTCTTCCTCTTCCTCTTCCTCTATTAGAGGAAGAACTTCCAGATGGTCGCATTATCCTGTAAAATAAAGAATTATTAACTCAAATATTCCCTAGTAAGAAAATCGGGAAGGCTATTATCTGTTCACTTCGGTATTATTCCATTTCCCAGAATAGAATTGTATTAGGTATTCTTGTTTTTCAGCAGGAGAGATTTGTTTTAAAATTTCCCCATAGCCTATATCAGAGGCATCTATCTCTACTATCTTTTGCCAATTCGGATTAGCCAGAGTGAGACATGGTAGGTTATTAACTTTTGCCTTAATGTGCTTGACTGCTTTTGTATGATTATCAGTCCAAGTTTTAGGACTTTTTCTTAGTCTATCATATAATATAGCTGTGTCTTTAGCTAGATCCTTTATAAAAGGAGAAATGTAATTTAAACTTCCCAAAAAACGTTGAAGTTGAGTTTTATCAGTAATAACGTCAGGAAATTTAGACGCAAACTCAATACTTCTCTGAATCGGAATAATTTTTCCTTTTTCAATATTATGACCTAAGAATCTAACATTGGTTTGGAAAATATGCATTTTTGGTCTAGATATAACCAAACCATTTTGAATAATAATTTTTTTAAATAGGTCAAGATGCTTAAAATACATTTCTAAGGTTTTTGAGAATACTAAAATAACATCTATATATACGATGATAAAATTGCTAAAAGGGTTAAAAATATCATTCATAATTTTTTGAAATTCAGAAGGAGCATTTTTTAACCCAAAAGGCAAAACATTCCACTCATATTGTCCCATTGGGACGTTAAAGGCTGTTTTATACTTATCCTTTTCAGAAATTTGAATTTGCCAATAACCTCATTTTAAATCAAATTTTGAAAATATTATAGCTTCATGAAGTCTATCTAATAAATCTTTTTATTGGGAATAGGATATCTAATCCATTTTAAAACATTATTTAGGGGTTTATAACTTATGACAAGCCTGGGTACCCCTCTTTCTTGCTCTGCGTGCTTATTAACATAGAAATCAGTGCAAGACCATGGAGATTTTGAGGGCCTTATTAATCCCTTTTGAAGAAGAGTATCAATCTCTTTCTTACATAAATCTAAATATTCTGAATTCATTTGTGTAATGACCTTTTCGGTCATTTCCGCATATTCATTTTTCTTGTACTGTTAGAGCTTTCCTGTAGCGGCCCCAAGTCATTTATGGCTTGCTGGGACCGGTGGTTCGATGGCCTGGCCGTTCGATTGATCGTTATAATCATTTCCCTGTCTTAGAAGCTGAGTATCAAAATCGTGTGTATTTGGAAATGTTTAATTTAAAAGTTGAATGTGGTAGAAAGTTATATTTTTATTGCTTTCCTAAAATATTTTAAATGTCTATGAAAAATATTTTTGTTATGATACATTTTCATCTATATTTATTTTATAAGAGTTTTATAATTTATTAGTATTTTAACAGAGATAGTAGACTTAGTTATGTTGGAAATTATTATTATAATATAGTAGGTTTTATTTGAAATATTTTTCTATTTATTACGATATATTCAAAAAGTATATTTATTATACCACGAATTTATGCAATATCCGAATATTTATATAACGGAATAAGCGATGAGGTGTTAAACAACCCCCACTTCCACGTGGAAGTGGAGGGGAGGGACACAAAATGTTTCATACTGGTAGGCTGCCTCGTATCAATTAAGAATTGAAGTACCTACTATATTAGTATGTACAGATGTTTAGTGATGGCTTGGAGAAGAATTCAATATTGATATGCATTTGCCTTTCTCCCATTAAACATTCCATTCTCTCTCTTTACAAATCCAAAATCACATTTCAAATATTCTATAACTTCACCTTCATGGTATCTGCACGTATATGCTTAGTTATGTTGCATATGGTTTCGTGGAGAAATTACTTAGTGCTATAATCGATTATCTACATCAAGATATTCAATCCCGAGTTCAAGTTTAATTTCATTTCGGAGAGGTTCGAGCTTGTCATCGGACGACAGGTAGGTTATGGTTTATTTTCCCTAGACTCCGTATATATAGGATAAAACTGTATTAATGGGCATCCTTGGGTTGGGTTTATTAGGTCGGTACCACAGACCTTGACCGCTTTATTCATGCCCACCTACTTTTGTTCCTCCAATGCTTGTAGTACTTGCCGATACGTTTTATTTACCCTTGTGGTCCTGTGAGGCCTTGTTGACTCTGGAACATAGAAGGTGGGATATTGGGAATGTCCGCGAGTCCCGGGCATAGAATTATCCTTCTAGGCTGGTTATGCTTGCTGAGTAGCTATGGGCATGTGCAGGGTCGATAGGTTGATAGGGTCGATAGGGTCGGTACCACCCTTGTTTGTTGTTTGTTAATTGTACGCTCCGGTAGTATGGGATACCGGAGGGTCTTTTTTTCACTTGTTTGTGTTCCTCAGTTGTATGGGAGGCCGGGGGACTGTAGGTAGACTCTTGCTATTTACTTACAGAATTGTGCCCTGTTACGGTTAAGTATGAAATTGGTTACTGCTAGGCTGTTAGTTTCTGGATTTGAGATTGATATGATTAGATGAGTTTGATTCCTGTCTCTGAGCATGCCTATCATTACTGTTTCCCTCTTCTTGCACTTGAGGTTACCGATATACCATCCATTTCGTAAACTTATTATGTATACAGTGTTATTGCAAGGACCCCAGGTGCATTATTTCTTACTTTCACATGTGCCTATGGTGTATATATTCGACTTGCTGGCCTCACATGTGGTTCTGTTGATTTCCCTCTGGGCTAGTTCCTGTGTACCTTTCATTGATTTCTGTGACTACTTGCTTCTATTCTGTCTGTTACTACCCTTTTATCTTATATGTGCCCAGTCGGCCTATGATGCCTACTAGGTACCTTATGCTTCGCATTTGGTGCTCACCCTACCCCCTGCATCTTTTGGTGCAGATCCTAGCATAGGCCATCACCGTTAGATCGCTGTGATTCATGCTTGGAGATCTGTTGGGGACTACTTCAGACTGAGGGTGAGCTCTTGGCGACCGGAGCTTAGCTTTAGTTTATCTTTTGCTTTATGTACTCTATTACCATTCGGAGACATCTGTATACGCTGTTTTGGATCGTTTGTACTCCCTATATGTAGTTCTGGCTCTATACTATGATACTAGGTCTTCGGGTTTGGTTTAGTTTCTGCATATGTATATATATATTCCTGTTATCTATTTCTCTTCATCTTGTTCCGTTTCTTTTGCTTATTAAACTATTCTTCTGCTTATTTGTTAGATAGTAGCCCATTACTAACTGTCCTGTCCTACAGGGATTGGTTCTCTTACTGGAGAGATTGTAGGTGCCATCATGACCGAGAAATTGGGTCGTGACAGCTTGGTATCAGAGCTCTAGGTTCACTGGTGTCATTGGTATAGGAGCCAATATCTAGTAGAGTCTTGCGGATCTGGGCGGAGACATCTGTACTCAATCTTCGGGAGGCTACAGTGACATTTTGTGAAATTTGACTCTTTTATTTCTTCTGTGTCGTGCGTAGAACTCTTGAAGTTTCTGGAAATCTCATTTGTTCTACTTCATTCTTCCGCAGATGGTTCATACGAGATCATCGGCATCACGCGGAGATGAGCCTCCCACTCCAGCTAGGGGTCGAGGACGCCCTCGAGCAGCGGCACCTGCTAGAGCTGCTAGAGTTGAGATAGAGCCCGAGCAGCATGTGGATCAGGGGGCAGCCCAGGTACCACTAGCTTCAATACCAGCTCCAGCGCCCACTTCTGTGCCAGCTCCATCTGCAACTTAGTCTCCAGATATTCGGGGATTGCTATTACAACTTTTGGGTATGATTGGAGACCGGCCTTCTGAGGTAGCACAGACATCCGCTTAGGGGGCAGCCCTGGGTGCACAGAGTTCAGGAGCGCAACCTGCTATTGTGGTTCCCCGTGCAGAGGTCATTCTGGTCCCATCTGTTGCACAACCTCTTGCTCCTCGCCCAGCTATGACAGAGTCGGAGCAGAAGGCATTGGGTAGGTTTTTGAGGTTAGCACCTCCGAGGTTTGCTGGTACTTCTAGACAGGATCCACATGACATTATTACTACCTGTGAGGAGATGTTGCATCATTTGGGTTTGTTGGAGACTCACGGGGTTGGTTATACTACCTATCAGTTAGAGGGCCAAGCGAAGTTATGGTGGAGGCCCCATGTTGCTTGTAGACCACCATCGTCACCTCCTTTGACCTGGTCTGAGTTTTATGAAGCCTTTATGGCCAAGTTCCTACCTCAGAGTGATCGTGAGCGTCGCAGGGAGCAGTTTACTCACCTTATGCAGGAGTCTATGACTATCTCGGAGTATGAGACCCGTTTTCATCAGCTAGCACCGTTTGGAGCTATGATCATTCCTACCGAGGCAGATAGGATTGGTAGATTTGTATGGGGTTTGAGGCCAGAGATCAGGCAGCCAGTTGAGATATTGATTGCCAGTGGTCGGTCATTTCAGGCTATCGTAGACTATGCTCGCACTGTGGAGGACTTACAGCGACATGATCTGGGGTCCAGAGATAAGAGGCCTCGACATCAGTGTGGCTACAATGGTTCCAAATATGGTGGTAGAGGTTCTGGCCAGTGGAGCCAGGGTTATCAGCCATAGCAGTACCAGGGTCAGTCCAGCCAACCAGTTCCGGCTTCCCTTCAGACTTTCGGTGGTACCCAGTTCGAGCAGGGTCAAAGCAGCCATCAGGGCTATAGCGATCTGTCTTCGAGGGGTGCAACTTCTGGGGCATCAGGTCGTGGAGGCCATACCGGACCAGCTGGTTCATCTCGACCGAGTAGGCCGCCAGGGGCTTGTTTTACTTGCGGTGCAATTGGTCATTTTACTAGAGATTGCCCTCAGCAGGGTACAGTTCAGTTGGCCGAGCCTTTACGAGCTGTTCAGCCTCTGGCTAGAAGGGGTGGTCATCAGGGTAGAGGTGGTGCTCCGGGTGGCAGAGCAGGTGGTAGGGATGACGGTCGGGCAGGTGGAGGTCGTCGTCAGTTTTACGTGGTCCCTAGGAGACCAGAGGCAGAGGCCTCAGATGCTGTGATTACAAGTACGATTTCTGTGTGCCATCAGTCTGCTATGGCTTTATTTGATCCTGGATCCATTTGTTCATATTTATCTGCCTACTTTGTGCCTTGTTTGGGGTTGGCTAGTGAGCCATTATCTCTTCCTGTTTTTGTTTCGACCCCAGTAGGAGATTCTTTAGTAGTGGATCGGATTATGAGATCTTGTATGGTATCTATTGGTGATTCAGAGACTTGGGGTGATTTGATGATCCTTGATATGCTAGATTTTGATGTGATACTGGGCATGAACTAATTATCCCCTCACCGTGTGGTTTTGGATTGTTATGCAAAGACCATTACCATAGTTGTGCCCGGTGTATCCCCGGTTGTATGGCAGGGTTCTGTTAGCCATGCACCATCTGGGATCATCTCTTGTCTTTGAGCTAGGAAGTTGATTTCCCATAGGTGTTTAGCTTATCTAGCATATGTCCGAGATATTAGTGCTGACCCTACTTCTCCTGAGTCTGTTCCTGTGGTTAGAGACTTCCTTGATGTGTTTCCTACCGACCTGCCAGGCCTTCCACCAGAGAGAGATATTGATTTCGCTATCGAGCTAGAGCCGGGCACCAGGCCCATTTCTATTTCTCCTTACCGTATGACTCCTGCTGAGTTAAGGGAGCTTAAGGAGCAGCTCCAGGATCTGTTAGCTAAGGGGTTTATTAGACCGAGTGTGTCACCTTGGGGTGCTCCTGTTCTCTTCGTGAAGAAGAAAGATGGGTCGATGCGCATGTGTATTGATTATCGGCAGCTGAATAGGGTGACAGTGAAGAATAGGTATCAGATGCCGAGGATTGATGACTTGTTTGACCAGTTTCAGGGTTCAGTCGTGTTTTCAAAGATTGATCTGAGGTCTGGCTACCACCAGTTGAGGATTAGGGCGGAGGACATCCCTAAGACAGCATTCAGGACACGTTATGGCCATTATGAGTTCCTGGTGATGTCTTTTGGGTTGACTAATTCCCCCGCAACCTTTATAAACTTGATGCACAGGATTCTTGGCCCGTATTCGGACTCATTTGTGATAGTTTTTATAGACGACATCTTGGTATACTCGCGTAGTAGAGATGAGCATGAGCAACACTTGAGGGTTATACTCCAGACCTTGAGAGATCATCAGCTTTATGCCAAGTTCTCAAAGTGCGAGTTTTGGCTTGAGTCAGTGGCATTCCTAGGGCACGTGGTGTGTAGGATGGGATTAGGGTTGACCCGGGAAAGATTTCTGCGGTTTGTGATTGGCCTAGACCTACTACTGCTACTGAGGTCCGCAACTTTATTAGGTTAGCAGGTTACTACAGACGGTTCGTTCAGGGATTTTCTTCCATAGCAACACCCTTGACTATGCTGACTAGGAAGGATGTCCCATTTCAGTGGTCGGACCAGTGTGAGGATAGCTTCCAGAGGCTTAAGGCCTTATTGACTTCAACTCCAGTTTTGACTTTGCCGGTTGAGGGTCAGAGTGTCACAACCCGATTTCTCGGTCATGATGGCACCTACAACCCCCGGTAGGTGAACCAATCCCCGTAGCCCAGAATAGTTAGTAATGGGCTACTATCTAACAAATAAGGGAACAAGGCAAAGAAAATAGATAACAGGGATATAAATATATATACATGTGCGGAAACTAAACCAAACCCAAAGACCTGGTATCATAGTATAGATCCAAACTATATACATGGAGTGCAAATAAACAAAAACTATATATACAGATGTCTCTGAATGGTAATAGAGTACATGAAGCAAAAGATAAACTAAAGCTAAGATCCGATCGCCAAGAGCTCACCCTCAGCCTGAAGTAGTCCCCAACAGATCTCCAAGCACGAATCACAATGATCTAACGGCGATGGCCCACGCTAGGATCTGCACCCAAAGATGCAGGGGGTAGGGGTGAGCACCAAATGCGGAGCATAAGGTACCCAGTAGGTATCATAGGCCGACTGGGCACATATAAGATAAAAGTGTAGTAATAGACAGAATAGAAGCAAGCAGTCACAGAAATCAACGAAAGGTACACAGGAACTAGCCCAGAGGGAAATCAACAAAACCACATGTGAGGCTAGTAAGCAGAATATACACACCATAGGCACAGGTGAAAGTAAGAAACAACGCACTTGGGGTCCTCGCAACAACAGTGTATACAAAATAAGTTTATGAAATTGACGGTATACCGGTAACCTCAAGTGTAAGAAGAAGAGAGAAAGAGTAATAATAGGCATGCTCAGAGACATGAATCAAACCCAACTAATCATATCAATCTCAAATCCAGAAACTAACAGTCTAGCAGTAACCAATCTCATACTTATCCATAATAGTGAACAATTCCGTAAGTAAATAGCAAAGGTCTACCTATAGTCCCCCGGCCGCCCATACAACCGAGGAACACAAACAAGTGAAAACAAACCCTCCGGCATCCCATACTACCGGAGCGTACAATCAGGAAACAACAAACAAGGGTAGAGCCTTAAACAATGAATGATATGATGCATGAAGGTCTCAAGTGAAATGGTACCTCTGTATGTACCTCCTCCGGTGCCGATCCGGCCCAGCAGGTAGGTTCCATGGAAGGACACTGCCCGTATACCTCTACTCCACCGTATACCCCTCCTCCGGCACATGCAGCCCGTAGCCCCTGGCCCGGATGGCAAGGTCCATGGAGGTTCCAGACCCCATACTAAAACTCAGTATCAACACATGTCGTCTGGAAGCAAGTCCGGTATCAAGATAGAGACCCAGTCTCGAATATGCAATGACCAGACCCTGTCCAGGACTAAAGTAGTAGGAAAATGTCTCAAAAACCCCTCCAAGGGTGCCCGGGCATAACCGGGTCTAAACAGTAAAAAGTCATCTCAGGTGCTCGGTCCGACCGAGGCTAAAATCATCTCAAGTAGCAAGAAAACTCAACTAGCACCCCGGCCCTGCCGAGTCTAGCGTGAATCGTAAAACTGGTAATTTAAAACATAATTTTACTTCCTTTTATCCAGGAATATTCACAAGTTAAATCAACCATTTCCAAATCATTTCCATTAAAAACAGGCCCCCGGGGCCATGCAAGGTTTAGAAAATAGTGCCAGTAGGCCCGAAGCCAAAACCATAGTAAAACATGGGTAAAACCTCTTTATATGCATGGAAATGATATGATCACACACAATAGCTGCCCAGCAGCTCACAATCAACCTATCGACCCTGCACAGGCCCACAACTACTCAGCAAGCATAACCAGCCTAGAAGGATAATACTATGCCCGGGACTCGCGGACATTCCCAAAATTCTACCTTCTATGTTCCAGAGTCAACAAGGCCTCACAGGACCACAAGGGTAAATAAAATATATCAGCAAATACTACAAGCAACGGAGGAACAAAAGTAGGCGGACATGAATAAAGCTATCGAGGTCTGTGGTACCAACCTAATAAACCAACCCAAAGATGCCCATTAATACAATTTTATTCTATATATGCGGAGTCTAGGGAAAATAAACCGTAACCTACCTGTCGTTTGATGACAAGCTGCTAGAACAATGATGTCCAAGCTCGAACCACTTTGAGAAAATCCAAAACTAAATCGGAATCAGATTTGGGCTTGAATAACTTGACGTAGATAGCCGATTTCTTTTCAATAGTCAAATATCATATTAAATAATTTATTTCCCACATCAAATCCTCTAAGCGTAAGAAGTAACGCTATGCAGCAGCTATGTCTTTATAGCAATGTTCATGAAGCAACTTAAAATTATTGTTTTCATGTATTGTGTAATAAAATTGAGTTAAAACTGCATAGTAATACATATTTATAACCACTCCAGCAAAGTCAAATGGATGGTTAACTTAAATACAATTTATGCATGCCACTAATCATATGCTGCCTAACTTTGTTGTACAATGCCTCCACTTCCACGTGGAAGTGGAGGTGGCAACCAATTCGTCCCGTTATGTAAGTATTCGGGTATTGCATAAATTCGTGGTATAATAAATATAACTTTTTAAATATACCATAATTCATAGAAAATTATTTCAAATAAAACCTACTATATTATAATAATAATTTTTAACATAACTAAATTTACTATCTCCGTTAAAATAATACAATGTATAAAAAACCTTATAAAATAAATACATATACAATTATATCGTAACAAAATATTTTTCATAAACCTTTAAAATATTTTGAAAAGGCAATAATAATATAATTTTTACCAAATTCAACTTTTAAATAAAATATTTTCAAATACACGCGCGATGCTAATAAAATTCTTAAGCTTAGGCTCGTAATTCAACAACGCACGATTTTGATACTCAAGAATTCTCTCGGGATCCTCCCTTATGTTTCATCACTGTTTCGGAACTGAAATGGCATTTTAAAACGTGAAGTTGAGGCTTAAATCGAGTTTAACCCGACCCGGTTCGCGACCCGATTCGCAACCCGTTTTCTGCCAGACAGTCCGCGATAAAACAGTCATAACTTTTTACTCCGCAATCAGTTGGACGTGAGGTTTTATGCGTTGGAAACTAGACTCGTAGACCTTCGATTTGGTATTTTTGGGGAATTCTAACTCTTTATATATTGGGAGAAAAGCCCAGAGACATTTTACCCAAAGTTCAGAAAATTTGTTAAAGATCTTATGATTACTTTTGCCGACTTGCTTGGCTTCGAAACTTATAATGCGACCAAACAAATGGACCCAACACCGAAATACCAGCCCTGACGAGCCTTAAGTGACTTGGGGCCGCTACAAACAAGCTCTAACGGTTCAAGGAAAATGTATGCATGGAAATAACCGGAAGGGTCATTACACAGAGCTTCTCCGTGTACTGTGATGCTTCTGGGGTTGGTCTTGGTTGTGTGTTGATGCAGCAGGGTCGAGTAATAGCTTATGCGTCGAGGCAGTTGAAGGTTCACGAGCGCAACTACCCCACTCATGACTTAGAGTTGGCGGCGGTAGTTTTCGCGCTCAAGATCTGGAGGCATTACCTATATGGAGTTCACTGTGAGATCTTCACTGATCACCGTAGTCTTCAGTATATCACGAGTCAGCGAGAGTTTAACTCGAGACAGAGGAGATGGGTCGAGTTACTGAAGGACTATGACTTCACTATTCTGTATCATCCGGGAAAGGCAAACGTGGTAGCGGATGCCTTGAGTCGGAAGGCAGTGAGTATGGGTAGCCTAGCTTCTCTTTCAGTTTCAGAGCGACCGTTGGCCTTGGATATCCAGTCCTTGGCTAACCGTTTGGTTAGGCTTGACTTGTCGGATCCTAGCAGAGTTCTCGCCAGTGTTGAGGTTCGTTCTACTTTGATTGATCAGATTTAGAGCCGTCAGTTTGAGGATCAACAGTTGTGTGACCTTCATGATCAGATTGTTCAGGGTGAGACCAGTCGGGCTACTCTAGATTCACATGGGGTTCTGAGGTTTGATAGTCGCCTTTGTGTTCCGAGGATTAGTGATTTGATTAAGTTGATACTTCATGAGGCACATTGTACTAGATACTCCATTCACCCTGGCACAGGAAAGATGTATAGAGAGTTGAGATAGCTTTACTGGTGGAGTGGTATGACGCGGGATATAGCGGAGTTCATATCTCAGTGCTTGAACTGTCAGCAGGTTAAGTTTGAGCACATGAGACCTGGTGGTTTGATGCAGCGACTTCCCCTTCATGAGTGGAAGTGGGAAGGGATTACTATGGACTTCGTTGTTGGTTTACCTCGTACTTCTCATAGGTTTGATTCTATTTGGGTGATCGTCGATAGGCTGACTAAGTCAGCACACTTCATACCAGTTCAAACTTCTTACAGGGCAGAGAAGCTAGCTCAGATCTACATTCGTGAGATTGTTCAATTGCACGGGGTCCCAACTTCTATCATTTTAGACCGCGGCACTCAGTTCACATCTCAGTTTTGGAGGGCTATTCAGCGAGATTTGGGTACAGAGGTTCATCTTAGTACCGCTTTCCACCCTCATACAAATGGCCAGTCTGAGAGGACCATTCAGGTTCTGGAGGACATGCTTCGGGCCTGTGTTCTTGACTTTGGAGGTTCGTGGGATCAGTTTGTGCCTTTGGTTGAGTTTGCTTATAATAATAGTTTCCATTGGAGCATTGGCATGGCACCTTTTCAGGCCTTGTATGGTAGGCGTTGCAGATCGCCGATTGGTTGGTTTGATGGTTCTGAATCTAGGCCACAGAGTACAAATTTGCTTCGAGATTCCTTAAACTGAGTCCGAGTGATTCAGGATAGACTTTGGGCAGCCCAGAGTAGGCAGAAGAGCTATGCTGATCATAAACTTCGTGCCTTAGAGTTCAGTGCTGGTGATTCAGTATTTCTCCGTGTATCGCCCATGAAGGGTGTGATGAGATTTGGTAGGCGGGGCAAGCTTAGCCCCAAGTATATTGGTCCATTCGAGATTCTCTAGAGGGTTGGTAGTGTTTCATATCAGTTACCTTTGCCTCCGATGTTTTCATCTATGCACCCAATTTTCCATGTATCGATGTTGCGGCGGTATGTTCCAGAGGAGTCTCATGTGTTGCAGTGGGAGACGGTTCAGCTGGATGAGAGTTTAGCCTTTGTTGAGGAGCCGGTAGCTATTTTGACCAGAGATGTCAGGAGATTGAGGTATCGGGAGATTCCGGTTGTCAAGGTTTAGTGGAGGCACTGTCCAGTTGAGGAGGCTACCTGGGAGACCGAGAGAGATATGCGGGCTCAGTATCCGCAGCTGTTCGAGACTTCAGGTACTTTCTTGTCCTTGACTTTCGAGGAAAAAAATCTTTTTAGTAGTGGATGATGTAATGACTCTTTCGGTCATTTCTGAGTATTCATTTTTTTGTACTGTTAGAGCTTTCCTGTAGCGGCCCCAAGTCATTTATGGCTTGCTGAGACCGGTGGTTCGGTGCCCTGGCCGTTCGATTGATCGTTATAATCATTTCCCTGTCTTAGAAGCTAAGTATCAAAATCATGCGTATTTGGAAATGTTTAATTTAAAAGTTGAATGTTGTAGAAAGTTATATTTTTATTGCTTTCCTAAAATATTTTAAATGTCTATGAAAAATATTTTTGTTAAGATACATTTGCATCTATATTTATTTTATAAGAGTTTTATAATTTATTAGTATTTTAACAGAGATAGTAGACTTAGTTATGTTGGAAATTATTATTATAATATAGTAGATTTTATTTGAAATAATTTTCTATTTATTATGATATATTCAAAAAGTATATTTATTATACCACGATTTTATGCAATACCCGAATATTTATATAACAGAATAAGCGATCAGGTGTTAAACAACCCCCACTTCCACGTGGAAGTGGAGGGGAGGGACACAAAATGTTTCATATTGGTAGGCTGCCTCGTATCAATTAAGAATTGAAGTACCTACTATATTAGTACGTACATATGTTTAGTGATCGCTTGGAGAAGAATTCAATATTGATATGCATTTGCCTTTCTCCCATTATACATTCCATTCTCTCTCTTTACAAATCCAAAATCACATTTCAAATATTCTATAACTTCACCTTCATGGTATCTGCATGTATATGCTTAGTTATGTTGCATATGGTTTCGTGGAGAAATTACTTAGTGCTATAATCAATTATCTACATCAAGATATTCAATCCCGAATTCAAGTTTAATTTCGTTTCGGAGAGGTTCGAGCTTGTCATCGGACGACAGGTAGGTTATGGTTTATTTTTCCTAGACTCCGTATATATAGGATAAAATTGTATTAATGGGCATCCTTGGGTTGGGTTTATTAGGTCGGTACCACAGACCTTGACCGCTTTATTCATGCCCACCTACTTTTGTTCCTCCAATGCTTGTAGTACTTGCCGATACGTTTTATTTACCCTTGTGGTCCTGTGAGGCCTTGTTGACTCTGGAACATAGAAGGTGGGATATTGGGAATGTCCGCGAGTCCCGGGCATAGAATTATCCTTCTAGGCTGGTTATGCTTGCTGAGTAGCTATGGGCATGTGCAGGGTCGATAGGTTGATTGTAAGCTGCTGGGCAGCTATTGTATTTGATCATACCATTTCCATGCATATATAGTGGTTTTATCCATGTTCTACTACGGCTTGGGCTTTGGGCCTACTGACACTATTTTCTAAACCTTGCATGGCCCCGGGGGCCTGTTTTTGATGGAAATAAATTGGAAATGGTTTGATTTAACTTGTGAATATTCTTGGGTAAAAGAAAGTAAAATTATGATTTAAATCACCAGTTTTACGATTAACGCTAGACTGGCAGGGCCGGGGTTCTAGTTGAGTTTTCTTGCTACTTGAGATGATTTTAGCCTCGGTCGGACCGAGCACCTGAGATGACTTTCTACTGTTTAGACCCGGTTATACCCGGGCACCCTTGGAAAGGTTTTTGAGATATTTTCCCACTACTTTAGTCCTGGACAGGGTCTGGGCATGCATATTCGAGACAGGGTCTCTATCTTGAACCCGGACTTGCTTCCGGATGACATGTTTTAATACTGAGTTTTAGTATGGGGTCTGGGACCTCCATGGACCTTGCCATCCGGGCCTGGGGCTTCGGGCTGCGTGTGCCGGAGGAAGGGTATACGGCAGAGTAGAGGTATACGGGCAGTGTCCTTCTATGGAACCTACCTGCTGGGCCGGATCGGCACCGGAGAAGGTACATACAGAGATACCATTTCACTTGAGATCTTCGTGCATCATGTCATTCATTGTGTGAGGCTCCACCCTTGTTTGTTATTTGTTGTTTGTTTATTGTACGCTCCGGTATTATGGGATGCAGGTAGGTTTTTTTTCACTTGTTTGTGTTCCTCGGTTGGATGGGCGGCCGGGGGACTGTAGGTAGACTCTTGCTATTTACTTACAGAATTGTGCCCTGTTACGGTTAAGTATGAAATTGGTTACTGCTAGGCTGTTAGTTTCTGGATTTGAGATTGATATGATTAGATGAGTTTGATTCCTGTCTCTGAGCATGCCTATCATTACTCTTTCCCTCTTCTTGCACTTGAGGTTACCGATATACCATCCATTTCTTAAACTTATTATGTATACACTATTATTGTAAGGACCCAGGTGCGTTATTTCTTACTTTCACATGTGCCTATGGTGTATATATTCGACTTGCTGGCCTCACATGTGGTTCTGTTGATTTCCCTCTGGGCTAGTTCCTGTGTACCTTTCGTTGATTTCTGTGACTACTTTCTTCTATTCTATCTGTTACTACGCTTTTATCTTATATGTGCCCAGTCGGCCTATAATACCTACTAGGTACCTTATGCTTTGCATTTGGTGCTCACCCTACCCCCCTGCATCTTTTGGTGCAGATCCTAGTATGGGATGACGGAGGGTTTTATTTCACTTGTTTGTGTTCCTCAGTTGTATGGGCGGTCGGGGGACTGTAGGTAGACTCTTGCTATTTACTTACAGAATTGTGCGCTGTTACGGTTAAGTATAAAATTGGTTACTATTAGGCTGTTAGTTTCTGGATTTGAGATTGATATGATTAGATGAGTTTGATTCCTTTCTCTGAGCATGCCTATCATTACTCTTTCCCTCTTCTTACACTTGAGGTTACCGGTATACCTGTAATGACTCTTCCGGTCATTTCCGTGTATTCATTTTTCTTGTACTGTTAGAGCTTTCCTGTAGCGGCCCCAAGTCATTTATGGCTTGCTGGGACCGGTTGTTCGGTGCCCTGGCCGTTCGATTGATTGTTATAATTATTTCCCTGTCTTAGAAGCTGAGTATCAAAATCGTGCGTATTTGTCACAACCCGATTTCTCGGTCATGATGGCACCTACAACCCCCCAGTAGGCGAACCAATTCCCGTAGCCTAGGACAGTTAGTAATGAGCTACTATCTAACAAATAAGCGGGAGGGTAGTTTAATATGCAAAAGTAAGGGAACAAGATGAAGAGAATAGATAATAGGAATATATATATACATATGCGGAAACTAAACCAAACCCCAAGACCTGGTATCATAGTATAGAGCCAAAACTACATACATGGAGTGCAAACGATCCAAAACAATATATACAGATGTCTCTGAATGGTAATAGAGTACATAAAGCAAAAGATAAACTAAACCTAAGCTCCGATCGCCAAGAGCTCACCCTCAGTCTGAAGTAATCCCCAATAGATCTCCAAGCACGACTTACAGCGATCTAACGGCGATGGCCCACGCTAGGATATGCACCCAAAGATGCAGGGGGTAGGGTGAGCACCAAATGCGAAGCATAAGGTACCCAGTAGGTATCATAGGCCGACTAGGCATATATAAGATAAAAGCGTAGTAGCAGACAGAACAGAAGCAAGTAGTCACAGAAATCAATGAAAAAGGTACACAGAAACTAGCCCAGAGGGAAGTCAACATAACCACATGTGAGGCCAGCAAGCAGAATATACACACCATAGGCACAGATAAAAGTAAGACACACGCACCTGGGGTCCTTGCAATAACAGTGTATACATAATAAGTTTATGAAATGGACGGTATACCGGTAACCTCAAGTGTAAGAAGAGGGAAAGAGTAATGATAGGCATGCTCAGAGACATGAATCCAACTCAACTAATTATATCAATCTCAAATCTAGAACTAACAGTCTAGCAGGAACTAATTTCATACTTAACCATAATGAAGAACAATTCTGTAAGTAAATAGTAAGAGTCTAGCTACAGTTCCCCGACCGCCCATACAACCAGGGAACATAAACAAATGAAAACAAACCCTCCGGCATCCCATACTACCGGAGCGTACAATCAACAAACAACAAACAAGGGTGGAACCTCAAACAATGAATGATATGATGCATGAAGATCTCAAGTGAAATGGTATCTCTGTATGTACCTCCTCCGGTGCCGATCCGGCCCAGCAGGTAGGTTCCATGGAAGGACACTGCCCGTATACCTCTACTCCAACGTATACCCTTCCTCCAGCACACGCAGCCCGCAGCCCCAGGCCCGGATGGCAAGGTCCATGGAGGTTCCTGACCCCATACTAAACCTCAGTATCAAAACATGTAATCCGAAAGCAAGTCCGGGTTCAAGATAGAGACCCAGTCTCTAATATGCATGTCCAGACCCTGTCCAGGACTAAAGTAGTAGGAAAATATCTCAAAAACCCCTCCGAGGGTGCCCGGGCATAACCGGGTCTAAACAGTAGAAAGTCATCTCGGGTGCTCGGTCCGACCGAGGCTAAAATTATCTCAGGTAGCAAGAAAACTCAACTAGCACCCCGGCCCTGCCGAGTCTAGCGTTAATCGTAATATAAATCATAATTTTACCTTCTTTTACCCAAGAATATTCACAAGTTAAATCAAACCATTTCCAAACCATTCCCATAAAAAATAGGCCCCCGGGGCCATGCAAGGTTTAGAAAATAGTGCCAGTAGGCCCGAAGCCAAACCGTAGTAAAACATGGATAAAACCTCTTTAAATGCATGGAAATGGTATGAGCAAACACAATAGCTGTCCAGCAGCTCACAATCAACCTATCGACCCTGCACAGGCCCATAGCTACTCAACAAGCATAACCAGCCTAGAAGGATAATTCTATGCCCGGGACTCGCAGACATTCCCAAAATCCCACCTTCTATGTTTCAGAGTCAACAAGGCATCACAGGACCACAAGGGTAAATAAAATATATCGGCAAGTACTACAAGCAACGGAGGAACAAAAGTAGGCGGACATGAATAAAGCGGTCGAGGTCTGTGGTACCAACCATATAATCCAACCCAAGGATGCCAGCTAGTACAATTTTATCCGATATATGCTAAGTCTAGTGATTTTAAACCATAAATTACCTATCGTCCGATGACAAGCTTGAACCTCTCCGAAAAAGCTCCAACACGAAATCAAACTCGAACTCGGGCTTGAATAACTTGACGTAGATAATTAATTTTCTTCCGAAGATCAAAATATAGCGCCACAATAACTCTTCTTTAACATATGCGTACATATATTTATATGAAGCATGCTAACAGAAAAGAGACTATACTACTCACAATGCAAAAATGAATGTGAAAATGGAAGAAACATATATATAGATGAGAATAGAAGATTATCTCTTTCTGCCTAACATAAATTAATTATGTATCCTATATTAAACAATTAAGTGCAGAGTCATAAGGTCAAGTGGCATTACCTCAATTGTATTAGAGGTTACTGTCCACCCCTTCTACCTCCATGTGGAGTGGAGTGGAACCACAAATTCATTTTTATCCCATTATGTATATATTCGGGTATTGCATAAATTCATGGTAAGATAAATATAACTTTTTGAATATATCATAATAAATAGGAAACTATTTCAAATAAAACCTACTATATTATAATAATAATTTTCAACATAACTAAATTTACTATCTCCGTTAAAATATTACAATGTATACAAACCTTATAAAATAAGTACATACACAATTATATCATAATAAACGTATTTTTCATAGACCTTTAAAATAATTTAAAAAAAGTAATAAAAAATATAACTTTAAAATAAAATATTTTCAAATATACGCGCGATGCTAATAAAATTATTAAATTTAGGTTCGCAATTAACCATCGCACGATTTTGATACTCAAGAACTCTCTTGGAACCCTCCCTTATGTTTTCTCACTGTTTCAGAACTAAAATGGCGTTTTAAAATGTGAAGTTGAGGCTTTAAATCGATTTTGACCCGACCCGGTTCGCGACCCGGTTCGCGACCCGGTTTCTGCCAGACAGTCCGCGGTAAAACAGTCATAACCTTTTACTCCGAGATCAGTTGGATGTGAGGTTTTGCGCATTGGAAACTAGACTTGTAGACCTTCGATTTGGTATTTCGGGGGACTTCTAACTCTTTATATATTGAGAGAAAGGCTCTGAGACATTTTACCCAAAGTTTAGAAAATTTATTAAAGAAACTTACGATAACTTTTGCCGACTTGCTTGACTTCAAAACTTATCATACGACCAAACAAATGGACCCGACACCAAAATACCGGTCCCGACAAGCCTTAAATGACTTGGGGCCACTACAAACAAGCTTTAACGGTACAAGGAAAACGTATACGTGGAAATGACCGGAAGAGTCATTACATCATCCACTAATAAAAAGGACTTTCATCCTCGAAAGTCAAGGTCAAGGGGGTACCTGAAGGCTCAAACAACTGCGGATACTGAGCCCGCATATCTCTCTCGGTCTCCCAGGTAGCCTTCTCGACTGGACGATGCCTCCACTGAACCGTAACAATCGGGATCTCTCGAGACCTCAATCTCCTCACATCTCTGGCCAAAATAGGTGCCGGCTCCTCAACAAAGGCTAAACCCTCACCCAACTGAACTGAATCCCACTGCAAGATATGAGACTCATCTGGGACATACCGACGCAACATCAAAACATGAAATACAAGATGTATAGCTGAAAACATCGGAGGCAAGGCTAGCTGATAGGCAACGCTACCAACCCTCTAAAGAATCTTAAACGGCCGAATGTACCTGGGGCT
This sequence comes from Jaltomata sinuosa, assembly GCA_003996215.1. Taxonomy (NCBI): domain Eukaryota; kingdom Viridiplantae; phylum Streptophyta; class Magnoliopsida; order Solanales; family Solanaceae; genus Jaltomata; species Jaltomata sinuosa. Next base: position 17,415 of record QJPP01004000.1, on the reverse strand, counting down.
AAGCTTGCCCCGCCTACCAAATCTCATCACGCCCTTCATGGGCGATACACAGAGAAACACCAAGTCACTGACACTAAACTCAAAGGCACGAAGCCTACGATCAGCATAACTCTTTTGCCTGCTCTGAGCTGCCCGAAGTCTGTCCTGAATCGCTCGAACCTGATCTAAGGAATCTCGAAGCAAATCTGTGTTCTGTGGCCTAGAACTAAAACCATCAAACCAACCTACCGATGATCTGCAATGCCTGCCATACAAAGCCTCAAAAAAGGTGCCATGCCGATACTCGAATGGAAGCTGTTATTATAAGCAAACTCTGCCAAGGGAACAAACTGATCTCAAGAATCTCCAAAGTCAAGAACACAGGCCCGAAGCATGTCCTCCAGAATCTGAATGGTCCTCTCGGACTGGCCATCTGTCTGAGGGTTGGAAGGCGGTACTAAGATGAACCTCTATACCCAAATGTCGCTAAATAGCCCTCCAGAACTGAGATGTGAATTGAGTGCCGCGGTCTGAAATAATAGAAGCTGGGACCCCATGCAACCGAACAATCTCACGAAGGTAGATCTGAGCTAACCTCTCTGCACCATAAGAAGTCTGAACTGGCAAGAAATGTGCTATTAGTCAGCCTATCAACAATCACCCATATGGAATCAAAACCCAGAGAAGTAACGAGGCAAACCAACATGAAGTCCCATAGTAATCCCTTCCCACTTCCACTCAGGAATGGGAAGTCGCTGCATCAAACCACCAGGTCTCATGTGCTCGAACTTAACCTGCTGACAGTTCAAGCACCGAGATATAAACTCGCTATATCCCACTTCATACCACTCCACCAGTAAAGCTGTCTCAAGTCTCTATACATCTTTGCTGTGGCCAGGGTGAATGGAGTATCTAGTACAATGTGCCTCATGAAGTATCAACTGAATCAAATCACTAATCCTCGGAACACAAAGGCGACTATCAAACCCCAGAACCCCATCTGATCTAGAGTAGCCCGCTTGTCTCACCCTGAACAACCCAATCACGAGGTCACACAACTGCTGATCCTCAAACTGACGGCTCTGAATCTGATCAATCAAAGTAGAACGAACCTCAATACTGGCGAGAACTCTGCTAGGATCCGACAAGTCAAGCTAACCAAACGGTTAGCCAAGGACTGGATGTCCAAGGCCAATGGTCGCTTGAAACTGAAAGAGAAGCTAGGCTTACCCATACTCACTGCCTTCCGGCTCAAGGCATCCGCTACCACGTTTGCCTTGCCCGGATGATACAGAATAGTGAAGTCATAGTCCTTCAGTAACTCGACCCATCTCCTCTGTCTCGAGTTCAACTCTTGCTGACTCGTGATATACTGAAGACTACGGTGATCAGTGAAGATCTTACAGTGAACTCCATATAGTTAATGCCTCCAGATCTTGAGCGCGAAAACTATCTGCATTCGTCCAAGCCAGACCCTACCCTACCAGGGTCGAGGTCCTACAAGGTACCCACTACTCGGAGTACCCTCCCAAAAGGAAAAAGATGTGTCTGTCAGGTTTGGTTCTTCTTAGTTGGGTTGGGCGGGTTCGACCCCGCTGCCAACTCTAAGTCATGAGTGGGGTAGTTGCGCTCGTGAACCTTCAGCTGCCTCAACGCATATTCTATTACTCGACCCTGCTGCATCAACACACAACCAAGACAAACCCCAGAAGCATCACAATACACGGAGAAGCTCTGACCCTCAACCGTCAAAGTCAAAACTGGAGCTAAAGTCAATAAGGCCTTAAGACTCTGGAAGCTATCCTCACACTGGTCCGACCACTGAAATGGGACATCCTTCCTAGTCAGCATAGTCAAGGGTGCTGCTATGGAAGAAAATCCCTCAACGAACCATCTGTAGTAACCTGCTAACCTAATAAAGCTGCGGACCTCAGTAGCAGTAGTAATTCTAGGCCAATCACAAACCGCAGAAATCTTTCCCAAGTCAACCCTAATCCCATCCTTAGATACCACGTGCCCTAGGAATGCAACTGACTCAAGCCAAAACTCGCACTTTGAGAACTTGGCATAAAGCCGATGATCTCTCATAGTTTGGAGTATAACCCTCAAGTGCTGCTCATGCTCATCTCTACTACGCGAGTATACCAAGATGTCATCTATAAAAACTATCACAAATGAGTCCAAATACGGGCCAAGAACCCTGTGCATCAAGTTCATAAAGGCTGCGGGGGCATTAGTCAACCCAAAAGACATCACCAGGAACTCATAATGTCCATAACGTGTCCTGAATGCTGTCTTAGGGATGTCCTCCGCCCTAATCCTCAACTGATGGTAGCCAGACCTCAAATCAATCTTCGAAAACACAACTGAACCCTGAAGCTGGTCAAACAAATCATCAATCCTTGGCAACGGATACCTATTCTTCACTGTCACCCTATTCAGCTGCCGATAATCAATACACATGCGCATCGACCCATCCTTCTTCTTCACGAAGAGAACAGGAGCACCCCAAGGTGACACACTAGGTCTAATAAACCCCTTAGCTAACAGATCCTTGAGCTTCTCCTTAAGCTCCCTCAACTCAGCCGGAGCCATACGGTAAGGAGAAATAGAAATGGGCCTGGTGCCCGGCTCTGACTCAATAGCAAAATCAATATCTCTCTCAGGTGGAATGCCTGGCAGGTCGGTAGGAAACACATCAAGGAAGTCTCTGATCACAGGAACAGACTCAGGAGACGTAGGGTCAGCACTAGTATCTCGGACATATGCTAGATAAGCTAAACACCCACGGGAAATCAACTTCCTAGCTCGAAGACAAGAGATGATCCCAGACGGTGCATGGCTAACAGAACCCTGCCACACAACCGGGGATACACCGGGCACAACTATGGTAATGGTCTTGGCATAACAATCCAAAACCACACGGTGAGGGGATAACCAGTCCATGCCCAGTATCACATCAAAATCTAGCATATCAAGAATCATTAAATCACCCCAAGTCTCTGAATCACCAATAGATAGCATACAAGATCTCACAATCCGATCCACTACTAAAGAATCTCCTACTGGGGTCGAAACAGAAACATGAACAGATAATGGCTCACTAGCCAACCCCAAACAAGGCACAAAGTAGGCAGATACATATGAACAAGTGGATCCAGGATCAAATAAAACCATAGACGACAGATGGCACACAGAAATTGTACCTGTAATCACAGCATCTGAGGCCTCTGCCTCTAGTCTCCTAGGGAACGCGTAAAACTGACGACGACCTCCACCTGCCTGACCGCCATCCCTACCACCTGCTCTGCCGCGCGGAGCACCACCTCTACTCTGACGACCACCCCCTCTAGCCGGGGGCTGAACTGCTCGTAAAGGCTCGGCCAACTAAACTGTACCCTGCTGAGGGCAATCTATAGCAAAATGACCAATCACACCACAAGTAAAATAAGCCCCTGGCGGCCTACTTGGTCGAGATGAACCAGCAGATCTCGTATAACCACCACGTCCTGATGCCCCAGAAACTGTACCCCTTGAAGACTGGACGCCATAGCCCTGATGGCTGCTCTGACCCTTCTCGAACTGGGTACTACCAAAAGTCTGAAGGGAAGCCTGAACCGATCGGCTGGACTGACCCTGGTGCTGCAGTGGCTGATAACTCCAGCTCCACTGGCCAGGACCTTTACCACCATATCTGGAACCACTGTAGCCACACTGATGTCGAGGCCTCTTATCTCTGGACCCCTGATCATGTCGCTGTAAGTCCTCCACAGTGCGGGCATAGTCTACGATAGCCTAAAATGATCGACCACCGGCAATCAATATCTCAGCTGGCTGCCTGATCTCTGGCCTCAATAACTATACAAATTTGCGAATCCTATCTGCCTCAGTAAGATTGATCATAACTTCAAATGGTGCTAGGTGATGAAAACGGGTCTCATACTCTGAGACAGTCGTAGACCCCTGCATAAGGTGAGTAAACTGCTCCCTATGACGCTCACGATCACTCTGAGGTAGGAACTTGGCCATAAAGGCCTCATAAAACTCAGACCAGGTCAAAGAAGGTGACGATGGTGGTCTACCAGCAACCTGGTCCCTCCACCATAACTTCACTGGGCCCTCCAACTGATAGGTAGTATAACCAACCCCGTGAGTCTCCAACAAACCCAAATGATGCAATATCTCCTTACAGGTAGTAATAAAGTCATGTGGATCCTGTCCAGAAGTACCAGCTAACCTCGGAGGTGCTAACCTCAAAAACCTACCCAACGCCTTCTGCTCTGACTCTATCATAACTGGGCGAGGAGCAAGAGGCTGTGCAACAGATAGAACCAGAATGACCTCCGCACGGGGAGCCATAGTAGCAGGCTGCGCTCCTGAGCTTTGTGCACCCAGGGCTGCCCCCTGAACGGATGTTTGCGCTACCTCAGAAGGCCGCTCTCCAATCATACCCAAAAGCTGTAATAGTAATCCCCGAATATCTGGAGACTGAGCTGCGGCTAGAGCTGGCACAGAAGTGGGCACTGGAGCTGGTACTGGAGCTGGCGCTGGAGCTGGTACTGGAGAGGTGCTATAGCTGGTGGTACCTGGGCTTCCCCCTGATCCACATGCCGCTCGGGCTCTATCTCCACTCTAGCAGCTCTAGCGGGTTCCACTGCTCGAGAGCATTCTCGACCCTTAGCTGGAGTGGGAGGCTCATCTCCGCGTGATGCCGATGATCTCGTACGAACCATCTGCGGAAGAATGAAGTAGAACAAATGAGATCTTCAGAAACTTCAAGGGTCCTACGCACAACACAGAAGCAATGAAAGAGTCAAGTTTCCTAAAATGTCACTGTAGCCTCCCGAAGATTGAGTACGGACATCTCCTCCCTGATCCGCAGGACTCTACTAGACATTGGCTCCTATACCGATGACACCGGTGAACCTAAAGCTCTGATACTAAGTTGTCACGACCCGATTTCTCGGTCATGATGGCACCTACAACCCCTCAGTAGGCGAACCAATTCCCGTAGCCCAGGACAGTTAGTAATGGGCTACTATCTAACAAATAAGCGGGAGGGTAGTTTACTAAGCAAAAGTAAGGGAACAATATGGAGAGAATAGATAACAGGAATATATATATACATATGCGGAAACTAAACCAAACCCCAAGACCTGGTATCATAGTATAGAGTAGAAACTACATACATGGAGTGCAAATGATCCAAAACAATATATACAGATGTCTCTGAATGGTAATAGAGTACATAAAGAAAAAGATAAACTAAAGCTAAGCTCCGATCGCCAAGAAACCACCCCCAGTCTGAAGTAATCCCTAACAGATCTCCAAGCACGACTTGCAACGATCTAACAACAATGGCCCACACTAGGATCTGCACCCAAAGATGCAGGGGGTAGGGTGAGCACCAAATGCGAAGCATAAGGTACCCAGTAGGTATCATAGGCCGACTGGGCACATATAAGATAAAAGCGTAGTAGCAGACAGAACAGAAGCAAGTAGTCACATAAATCAATGAAAAAGGTACACAGAAACTAGCCCAGAGGGAAGCCAACAGAACCACATGTGAGGCCAGCAAGCAGAATATACACACCATAGGCACAGGTGAAAGTAAGAAACACGCACCTGAGGTCCTTGCAATAACAGTGTATACATAATAAGTTTACTAAATGGACGGTATACCGGTAACCTCAAGTGTAAGAAGAGGGAAAGAGTAAAGATAGGCATGCTCAGAGACATGAATAAAACTCAACTAATCATATCAATCTCAAATCCAGAACTAAAAGTCTAGCAGGAACCAATTTCATTCTTAACCGTAACGGGGAACAATTCTGTAAGTAAATAGCAAGAGTCTAGCTACAGTCCCCCGGCTGCCCATACAACCGGGGAACACAAACAAGTAAAAACAAACCCTCTGGCATCCCATACTACCGGAGCGTACAATCAACAAACAACAAACAAGGCTGGAGCCTCAAACAATGAATGATATGATGCATGAAGATCTCAAGTGAAATGGTATCTCTGTATGTACCTCCTCCGGTGCCGATCCGGCCCAGCAGGTAGGTTCCATGGAAGGACACTGCCCGTATACCTCTACTCCGCCGTATACCCTTCCTCCGGCACACACAATCCGAAGCCCCAGGCCTGTATGGCAAGGTCCATGGAGGTCCCTGACCCCATACTAAAACTCAGTATCAAAACATGTCGTCCGGAAGCAAGTCCAGGTTCAAGATAGAGACCCAGTCTCTAATATGCATGCCCAGACCCTGTCTAGGACTAAAGTAGTAGGAAAATATCTCAAAACCCCCTCCAAGGGTGCCCGGGCATAACCGGGTCTAAACAGTAGAAATTTATCTCGGATGCTCGGTCCGACCGAGGCTAAAATTATCTCAGGTAGCAAGAAAACTCAACTAGCACCCCGGCCCTGCCGAGTCTAGCGTTAATCGTAATATAAATCATAATTTTACCTTCTTTTACCCAAGAATATTCACAAGTTAAATCAAACCATTTCCAAATCATTCCCATAAAAAACAAGCCCCCGGGGCCATGCAAGGTTTAGAGAATAGTGCCAGTAGGCCCGAAGCCAAACCATAGTAAAACATGGATAAAACCTCTTTAAATGCATGAAAATGGTATGATCAAACACAATAGCCGTCCAGCAGCTCACAATCAACCTATCGACCCTGCACAGGCCCATAGCTACTCAACAAGCATAACCAGCCTAGAAGGATAATTCTATGCCCGGGACTCGCGGACATTCCAAAAATTCCACCTTCTATGTTTCAGAGTCAACAAGGCCTCACAGAACCACAAGGGTAAATAAAATATATCGGCAAGTACTACAAGCAACGGAGGAACAAAAGTAGGCGGACATGAATAAAGCGGTCGAGGTCTGTGGTACCAACCTAATAATCCAACCCAAGGATGCCAGCTAGTACAATTTAATCCGATATATGCTAAGTCTAGGGATTTTAAACCATAACCTACCTGTCGTTCGATGACAAGCTTGAACCTCTCCGAAAAAGCTCCAACACGAAATCAAACTCGAACTCGGGCTTGAATAACTTGACGTAGATAATTAATTTTCTTCCGAAGATCAAAATATAGCACCACAATAACTCTTCTTTAACATATGCGTACATATATTTATATGAAGCATGTTAACAGAAAATAGACTATACTACTCACAATGCAAAAATGAATGTGAAAATGGAAGAAACATATATATAGATGAGAATAGAAGATTATCTCTTTCTGCCTAACATAAATTAATTATGTATCCTATATTAAACAATTAAGTGCAGAGTCATAAAGGCAAGTGGCATTACCTCAATTGTATTAGAGGTTACTGTCCACCCCTTCCACCTCTCCATGTGGAGTGGAGTGGAACCACAAATTCATTTTTAACCCATTATGTATATATTCGGGTATTGCATAAATTCATGGTAAGATAAATATAACTTTTTGAATATATCATAATAAATAGGAAACTATTTCAAATAAAACCTACTATATTATAATAATAATTTTTAACATAACTAAATTTACTATCTCCGTTAAAATATTACAATGTATACAAACCTTATGAAATAAGTACATACACAATTATATCATAATAAAAGTATTTTTCATAGACCTTTAAAATACTTTAAAAAAAGTAATAAAAAATATAACTTTAAAATAAAATATTTTCAAATATACGCGCGATGCTAATATAATTCTTAAATTTAGGTTCGCAATTCACCATCGCACGATTTTGATACTCAAGAGTTCTCTTGGAACCCTCCCTTATGTTTTCTCACTGTTTCAGAACTGAAATGGCGTTTTAAAATGTGAAGTTGAGGCTTTAAATCGATTTTGATCCGACCCGGTTCGCTACCTGGTTCGCGACCCGGTTTCTGCCAGACAGTCCGCGGTAAAATAGTCATAACTCTTTACTCCAAGATCAGTTGGACGTGAGGTTTTGTGCGTTGGAAACTAGACTCGTAGACCTTCGATTTGGTATTTCGGGGGATTTCTAACTCTTTATATATTGAGAGAAAGGCTCTGAGACAATTTACCCAAAGTTCAGAAAATTTATTAAAGAAACTTACGATAATTTTTGCCGACTTGCTTGACTTCAAAACTTATCATACGACCAAACAAATGGACCCGACTCCGAAATACCAGTCCCGACAAGCCTTAAATGACTTGGGGCCGCTACAAACAAGCTCTAACGGTACAAGGAAAACGTATACGTGGAAATGACCGGAAGAGTCATTACAGTATTTAGAAATGATTAATTTAAAAGTTTAATGTGGTAGAAAGTTATATTTTTATTGCTTTCCTAAAATATTTTAAATGTATATGAAAAATATTTTTGTTATGATACATTTGCATCTATATTTATTTTATCAGAGATTTATAATTTATTAGTATTTTAACGGAGATAGTAAATTTAGTTATGTTAAAAATTATTATTATAATATAGTAGGTTTTATTTGAAATAATTTCCTATTTATTATGATATATTCAAAAAGTTATATTTATTTTGCCATGAATTTATGCAATACCCGAATATATACATAATGGGATAAAAATGAATTTGTGGTTCCACTCCACTCCCACGTGGAAGTGGAGGGAGTGGACAACAACAAGCTTACTCATAGGTGGCATCATTTGGTTATGAGATGGATAACTTATATGAACAAATTGTAAGTAGTACATATCCTTAATTATCACCCAACTCATAACATTCCCACATGCAGCTCTCCATTATGGAGCTCATATATAGAACTTTAGCATTGGTATTTAACTTGGGCAAGTTCTTACTAAAATTCCCTTCAAGACATTCTTAAACATTCAGTTAATTAGTACCTACAAATATGAACAATTCCCTTGATGCATACATACGTATATGTGTCTACTCATAGCACGTTGACGAGAGATTTTATGAGAAATATACTTTGACGAGTTATTCTATCACGGATCAAAAGTTGATTGTCTACGTCAAGTTATTCAAGCCCGAATTCGAGTTGATTTCATTTCGGAGCTTTCTCGGAAAGGTTCAAGCTTGTCGTCGGATGACAGGTAGGTTACGGTTTAAACTCCCTAGACTTAGCATATATCGGATAAAATTGTACTAGCTGGCATCCTTGGGTTGGATTATTAGGTTGGTACCACAGACCTTGACCGCTTTATTCATGTCCGCCTACTTTTATTCCTCCGATGCTTGTAGTACTTACCGATATGTTTTATTTACCCTTGTGGTCCTGTGAGGCCTTGTTGACTCTGGAACATAGAAGGTGGGATATTGGGAATGTCCGCGAGTCCCGGGCATAGAATTATCCTTCTAGGCTGGTTATGCTTGCTGAGTAGCTGTGGGCCTGTGCAGGGTCGATAGGTTGATTGTGAGCTGCTGGGCAGCTATTGTGTTTGATCATACCATTTCCATGCATATAAAGGGGTTTCTATCCATGTTTTACTACGGTTTTGGCTTCGGGCCTACTGACACTATTTTCTAAACCTTGCATGGCCCCAGGGGCCCATTTTTGATGGAAATAAATTGGAAATGGTTTATTTAACTCATGAATATTCTTGGGTAAAAGAAAGTAAAATTATGATTTAAATCACCTGTTTTACGATAAACACTAGACTCGGCAGGGTCGGGGTGCTAATTGAGTTTTCTTGCTACTTGAGATAATTTTAGCCTCGGTTGGACCGAGCACCTGAGATGACTTCTACTGTTTAGACCCGGTTATGACCGGGAACCCTTGGAGGGGCTTTTGAGATATTTTCCTACTACTTTAGTCCTAGACAGAGTCTGGGCATGCATATTCGAGACTGGGTCTCTATCTTGAAAATGAACTTGCTTCCGGATGACATGTTTGATACTGAGGTTTAGTATGGGGCCAGGGACCTTCATGGACCTTTCCATCCGGGCCTGGGGCTTCGGGCTGCGTGTGCCGGAGGAAGGGCATACGGTGGAGTAGAGGTATACGGGCAGTGTCCTTCCATGGAACCTACCTGCTGGGCCGGATCGGCACCGGAGAAGGTACATATAGAGATACCATTTCACTTGAGATCATCATGCATCATATCATTCATTGTTTGAGGCTCCACCCTTGTTTGTTGTTTGTTTATTGTACGCTCCGGTAGTATGGGATGCCGGAGGGTTTGTTTTCACTTATTTGTGTTCCTCGGTTGTATGGGCGGCCGGGGGACTGTAGGTAGACTCTTGCTATTTACTTACAGAATTGTTCCTTTTACGGTTAATATGAAATTGGTTACTGCTAAACTGTTAGTTTCTGGATTTGAGATTGATATGATTAGTTGAGTTTGATTCATGTCTCTGAGCATGCCTATCATTACTCTTTCCCTCTTCTTACACTTGAGGTTACCGGTATACCATCCATTTCGTAAACTTATTATGTATACACTGTTGTTGCAAGGACCCCAGGTGCGTGTTTTTTACTTTCACCTGTGCCTATGGTGTACACATTCTGCTTGCTGCCCTCACACGTGGTTCTGTTGACTTCCCTCTAGGCTAGCTCCTGTGTACCCTTTTGTTGATTTCTGTGACTACTTGCTTCTGTTCTGTCTGTTACTATGCTTTTATCTTATATGTGCCCAGTCGGCCTATGATACCTACTGGGTACCTTATGCTTCGCATTTGGTGCTCACCCTACCCCCCTGCATCTTTGGGTGCAGATCCTAGCGTGGGCCATCACCGTTAGATCACTGTGATTCGTGCTTGGAGATCTGCTGGGGACTACTTCAGACTGAGGGTGAGCTCTTGGCGATCGGAGCTTAGCTTTAGTTTATCTTTTGCTTTATGTACTCTATTACCATTCGGAGACATCTGTTTACGTTGTTTTGGATTGTTTGTACTCCTTATATGTAGTTATGGCTCTATACTATGATACCAGGTCTTGGGGTTACGTTTAGTTTCCACATATGTATATATACATTCCTGTTATCTATTCTTTTCATCTTGTTCCCTTACTTTTGCTTATTAAACTATTCTTCCTCTTATTTGTTAGATAGTAGCCCATTACCAACTGTCTTGGGCTATGGGAATTGGTTCGCCTACTGGGGGGTCGTAGGTGCCATCATGACCGAGATATTGGGTCGTGACAGCTTGGTATCAGAGCCAGGTTCACTGGTGTCATCGTTATAGGAGCCAATATCTAGTAGAGTCCTGCGGATCTGGGCGGAGACATCCGTACTCAATCTTTGGGAGGCTACAGTGTCATTTTAGGAAATTTGACTCTTTCATTGCTTCTATGTTGTGCGTAGAACCCTTGAAGTTTCTGAAAATCTCATTTGTTCTACTTTATTCTTCCGTAGATGGTTCATACAAGATCATCGGCATCACGCAGAGATAGGCCTCCCACTCCAGCTAAGGGTCGAGGACGCCCTCGAGCAGCAGCACTTGCTAGAGATGCTAGAGTTGAGACAGAGCCCGAGTAGCCTGTGGATCAGGGGGAAGCCCAGGTACCACCAGCTTCAGTACCAGCTCCAGCGCCTACTTCTGTGCCAGCTCCAGCCACAACACAGTCTCCAGATATTCGGAGATTACTATTACAGCTTTTGGGTATAATTGGAGAGAGGCCTTCTGAGGTAGCACAGACTTCCGCTCAGGGGGCAGACCTTGGTGCAATGAGTTCAGAAGCGCAGCCTACTACTATGGCTTCTCGTGCGGAGGTCATTCTGGTTCCATCAGTTGCACAGCCTCTTGCCCCTCGCCCAGCTATGACAGAGTCAGAGCAGAAGGCATTGGGTAGGTTTTTGAGGTTAGCACCTCTGAGGTTTGTTGGTACTTCTAGACAGGATCCACATGACTTTATTACTACCTGTGAGGAGATGTTGCATCATTTGGGTTTGTTGGAGACTCACGGGGTTGGTTATACTACATATCAGTTAGAGGACCCAATGAAGTTATGGTGGAGGGCCCATGTTGCTTGTAGACCACCATCGTCACCTCCTTTAACCTGGTATGAGTTTTATGAAGCCTTTATGGCCAAGTTCCTACCTCAGAGTGATCGTGAGCATCGCAGGGAGCAGTTTACTCACCTTATGCAGGAGTCTAGGACTGTCTCGGAGTAAGAGACCCGTTTTCATCAGCTAGCACCATTTGGAGCTATGATCATTCCTACCGAGGCAGATAAGATTCGCAAATTTGTATGGGGATTGAGGCCAGAGATTAGGCAGCCAGCTGAGATATTGATTGTCGATGGTCGGTCATTTCAGGCTATCATAGACTATGCCCATACTGTGGAGGACTTACAGCGACATGATCAGGGGTCTAGAGATAAGAGGCCTGGATATCAGGGTGGCTTCAGTGGTTCCAGATATGGTGGTAGAGGTTCTAGCAGTGGGGCTGGGGTTATCAGCCACAACAGCACCAGGGTCAGGCCAGCCGACCAGTTCAGGCATCCCTTCAGACTTTTGATAGTACCCAGTTCGAGCAGGGTCAGAGATGCCATCAGGGCTATAGCGGCCAGTCTTCGAGGGGTACAGTTTCTGGGGCATCAGGTCGTGGTGGTCATACGAGATCTGCTGGTTCATCTCGACTGAGTAGGCTGTCAGAGGCTTGTTTTACTTGTGGTGCGATTGGTCATTTTGCTAGAGATTTCCCTCAGCAGGGTACAGTTCAGTTGGCCGAGCCTTTACGAGCAGTTCAGCCTCCAGCTAGAGGGGGTGGTCGTCAGAGTAGAGGTGGTGCTCCGCGCGGTAGAGCAGGTGGTAGGGATGGCGGTCAGGCAGGTGAAGGTCGTCGTCAGTTTTACGCGGTCCCTAGGAGACCAGAGGCAGAGGCCTCAGATGCTGTGATTACAGGTATGATTTCTGTGTGCCATCAGTCGGCTATGGCTTTATTTGATCCTGGATCCACTTGTTCATACGTATCTGCCTACTTTGTGCCTTGTTTGGGGTTGGCTAGTGAGCCATTATCTGTTCATGTTTTTGTTTCGACCCCAGTAGGAGATTCTTTAGTAGTGGATCGGATTGTGAGATCTTGTATGCTATCTATTGGTGATTCAGAGACTTGGGGTGATTTGATGATTCTTGATATGCTAGATTTTGATGTGATAATGGGCATGGACTGGTTATCCCCTCACCGTGTGGTTTTGGATTGTTATGCCAAGACCATTACCATAACTGTGCCCGGTGTATCCCCGGTTGTGTGGCAGGGTTCTGTTAGCCATGCACCATCTGGAATCATCTCTTGTCTTTGAGCTAGGAAGTTGATTTCCCGTGGGTGTTTAGCTTATCTAGCATATGTCCGAGATGCTAGTGCTGACCCTACGTCTCCTGAGTCTGTTCCTGTGGTTAGAGACTTCCTTGATGTGTTTCCTACCGACCTGCCAGGCCTTCCACCTAAGAGAGATATTGATTTTGCTATTGAGTTAGAGCCGAGCACCAGACCGATTTCTATTTCTCCTTACCGTATGGCTCCGGCTGAGTTGAGGGAGCTTAAGGAGCAACTCCAGGATCTGTTAGCTAAGGGGTTTATTAGACCTAGTGTGTCACCTTGGGGTACTCCTGTTCTCTTCGTGAAGAAGAAATATGGGTCGATGCGCATGTGTATTGATTATCAGCAGCTGAATAGAGTGACAGTGAAGAATAGGTATCCGATGCCGAGGATTTATCACTTGTTTGACCAGCTTCAGGGTTCAGTCGTGTTTTTGAAGGTTGATTTGAGGTCTGGCTACCATCAGTTGAGGATTAGGGCGGAGGACATCCCTAAGACAGCATTAGGACACGTTATGGCCATTATGAGTTCTTGGTGATGTCTTTTGGGTTGACTAATGCCCCCGCAGCCTTTATGAACTTAATGCACAGGTTTCTTGGCCCGTATTTGGACTCATTTGTGATAGTTTTTATAGACGACATCTTGGTATACTCGCGTAGTAGAGATGAGCATGAGCAGCACTTGAGGGTTATACACCAGACTTTGAGGAATCACCGGCTTTATGCCAAGTTCTCAAAGTGCGAGTTTTGGCTTGAGTCAGTTGCATTCCTAGGGCACGTGGTGTCTTAGGATGGGATTAGGGTTGATCCGGGAAAGATTTCAGCTGTTTGTGAGTGGCCTAGACCTACTACTGTTACTGAGGTTCGCAATTTTATTGGGTTAGCAGGTTACTACAGATGCTTCGTTCAGGGATTTTCTTCCATAGCAGCACCCTTGACTATGCTGACTAGGAAGGATGTCCCATTTCAGTGGTCGGACCAGTGCGAGGATAGCTTCCAGAGGCTTAAGGCCTTATTGACTTCAAAACTAGTTTTGACTTTGCCGATTGAGGGTCAGAGCTTCTCCGTGTACTGTGATGCTTCTGGGGTTGGTCTTGGTTGTGTGTTGATGCAGCAGGGTCGAGTAATAGCATATGCGTCGAGGCAGCTAAAGGTCCACAAGCGCAACTACCCCACTCATGACTTAGAGTTGGCGGCGATAGTTTTCGCGCTCAAGATCTGGAGGCATTACCTATATGGAGTTCACTGTGAGATCTTCACCGATCACCGTAGTCTTTAGTATATCACGAGTCAGCGAAAGTTGAACTCGAGACAGAGGAGATGGATCGAGTTACTGAAGGACTATGACTTTACTATTCTGTATCATCCGGGCAAGGCAAACGTGGTAGCGGATGCCTTGAGTCGGAAGACAGTGAGTATGGGTAGCCTAGCTTCTCTTTCAGTTTCAGAGCGACCGTTGGCCTTGGACATCCAGTCCTTGGCTAACCATTTGGTTAGGCTTGACTTTTCGTATCCTAGCAGAGTTCTCGCCAGTGTTGAGGTTCATTCTACTTTGATTGATCAGATTCAGAGCCGTCAGTTTAAGGATCAGCAGTTGTGTGACCTTCGTGATCGGGTTGTTCAGGGTGAGACCAGTCGGGATACTCTAGATTTAGATGAGGTTCTGAGGTTTGATAGTCGCCTTTGTGTTCGAGGATTAGTGATTTGATTCAGTTGATACTTCATGAGGCACATTTTACTAGATACTCCATTCACCCTGGCACAGCAAAGATGTATAGAGACTTGAGACAACTTTACTGGTGGAGTGGTATGAAGCGAGATATAGCGGAATTTGTATCTCGGTGCTTGAACTGTTAGCAGATTAAGTTTGAGCACATGAGACCTGGTGGTTTGATGCAGTGACTTCCCATTCCTGAGTGGAAGTGGGAAGGGATTACTATGGACTTCGTTGTTGGTTTGCCTCGTACTTCTCATGGGTTTGATTCCATATGGGTGATTGTTGATAGGCTGACTAAGTTGGCACATTTCTTGCCGGTTCAGACTTCCTATGGCGCAGAGAGGTTAGCTCAGATCTACCTTCGTGAGATTGTTCGGTTGCACAGGGTCCCAGCTTCTATCATTTTAGACCGCGACGCTCAGTTCACATCTCAGTTTTGGAGGGCTATTCAGAGAGATTTGGGTACAGAGGTTCATCTTAGTACCGCTTTCCACCCTCAGACAGATGGCTAGTCCGAGAGGACCATTCAGATTCTGGAGGACATGCTTTGGGCCTGTGTTCTTGACTTTGGAGGTTCTTGGGATCAGTTTGTTCCCTTGGCAGAGTTTGCTTATAATAACAATTTCCATTCGAGTATCGGCATGGCACCTTTTGAGGCTTTGTATGGCAGGCATTGCAGATCACCGGTAGGTTGGTTTGATGGTTTTGATTCTAGGCCACATAGTACAGATTTGCTTCGAGATTCCTTAGATCAGGTTCGAGTGATTCAGGACAGACTTTGAGCAGCTCAGAGTAGGCAGAAGAGTTATGCTGATCGTAGGCTTCGTGCCTTGGAGTTTAGTGTCGGTGACTTGGTGTTTCTCCATGTATCGCCCATGAAGGGCGTGATGAGATTTGGTAGGCGGGGCAAGCTTAGCCCCAGGTACATTGGGCCGTTTAAGATTCTTCAGAAGGTTGGTAACGTTTCCTATTAGTTAGCCTTGCCTCCGATGTTTTCAGCTATACATCCTATATTTCATGTTTCGATGTTGCGTCGGTATGTCCCAAATGAGTCTCATGTGTTGCAGTGGGATTCAGTTCAGTTGGGTGAGAGTTTAGCCTTTGTTGTGGAGCCGACAACTATTTTGGCCAGAGATGTCAGGAGATTGAGGTCTCGAGAGATCCCGGTTGTTAAGGTTCAGTGGAGGCACCGTCCAATCGAGGAGTCTACCTGGGGGACCGAGAGAGATATGCGAGCTCAGTATCCGCAACTGTTTGAGCATTCAGGTACTCCCTTGTCCTTGACTTTCGAGGACGAAAGTCTTTTTAGTAGTGGATGATGTAATGACTCTTCCGATCATTTCCGCGTATTCATTTTTCTTGTACTGTTAGAGCTTTCCTGTAGCGGCCCCAAGTCATTTATGGCTTGCTGGGACCGGTGGTTCGGTGCCCTGGCCGTTCGATTGATCGTTATAATCATTTCCCTGTCTTAGAAGCTGAGTATCAAAATCGTGCGTATTTGAAAATGTTTAATTTAAAAGTTGAATGTGGTAGAAAGTTATGTTTTTATTGCTTTCCTAAAATATTTTAAATGTCTATGAAAAATATTTTTGTTATGATACATTTGCATCTATATTTATTTTATAAGAGTTTTATAATTTATTAGTATTTTAACGGAGATAGTAAATTTAGTTATCTTAAAAATTATTATTATAATATAGTAGGTTTTATTTGAAATAATTTCCTATTTATTATGATATATTCAAAAAGTTATATTTATTTTACCATGAATTTATGCAATACCCGAATATATACATAATCGGATAAAAATGAATTTGTGGTTCCACTCCACTCCCACGTGGAAGTGGAGGGAGTGGACAACCACAAGCTTACTCATAGGTGGCATCATTTGGTTATGAGATGGATAACTTATATGAACAAATTGTAAGTAGTACATATCCTTAATTATCACCCAACTCATAACTTTCCCACATGCAGCTTTCCATTATGGAGCTCATATATAGAACTTTAGCATTGGTATTTAACTTGGGCAAGTTCTTACTAAAATTCCCTTCAAGACATTCTTAAAATTCAGTTAATTAGTACCTACAAATATGAACAATTCCCTTGATGCATACATACGTATATGTGTCTACTCATAGCACGTTGACGAGAGATTTTATGAGAAATATACTTTGACGAGTTATTCTATCACGGATCAAAAGTTGATTGTCTACGTCAAGTTATTCAAGCCTGAATTCGAGTTGATTTCATTTCGGAGCTTTCTCGGAGAGGTTCAAGCTTGTCGTCGGATGACAGGTAGGTTACGGTTTAAACTCCCTAGACTTAGCATATATCGGATAAAATTGTACTAGCTGGTATCCTTGGGTTGGATTATTAGGTTGGTACCACAGACCTTGACCGCTTTATTCATGTTCGTCTACTTTTATTCCTCCGATGCTTGTAGTACTTGCCGATATGTTTTATTTACCCTTGTGGTCCTGTGA